>JAXCGZ010013575.1:55000-77676 GCA_037179515.1 Halocaridina rubra
GTGGCGTAAGTAAAACTTAGTGAGACAGTGTTGTCACCCATTTCACTGATACATACCAAAAACTCTGGAAATAAAAAAATCTTTCCAAATTCTGAGTCTACTGAGATTTACTGAAATCAATTGCTTGCTTGTTTGTATACTGCTAGTAAGGCTGGTGACATGCACATGTACAAAAATACTGAATACGGCTTCAACCATGGCTCAGAAGCAGAAAAAAAATAATAATACATTTAACAAGGTACAATTCGATGAAATTGGAGAGAGAGAGAGAGAAACAAAAACTTTTACCATTGCCATGCCTATCACGATTCTTTACTTGTTCTGCTTCTGCACGAGAAGATACAAAATAAAATAAAAATAACTAAAATACATCACCAGAGGAGATTAGAGTATGAAAAAAAAAAGAAAGACTACATTCCGAATTCCAAAAAGAAATTATATATTCATTATTAAGCTTCAGGACATAACTGACATCAACGATATTTCTTTACCTCCTTATTACTCATTACCTCACTACCTGCCTCCCGTAGTCTAAACCCCCCCCATTTATATTCCCTCCCCCCTCATTGTTATGAAGCTAGTCTTTAACGCACACCAAGACAGCTTTATCTTTTTTTTTTCCTAAGCCTATTTTTTTTTACCCACTGTTAATGATATCCGATAATTTATCACAACATTCAGTGTGATGCATTTAAAAAGAGGAAAAAAAACTGCGCTTTAATTTTCTACAAATCTTTGTTAAGAATTTACTTAAGAATACAATATCGGACTGCATTCATGAATCCGAAAAGAGAGGCCAGGACGAGGCACAGAACACGGCACAATGATACTGAGTTATTCTGGCTCGTGTACTTAATTTTATATACAATTAAGAATAGCTATTCCGAGAAAAATCAAGATGATAAAAATATAATGGATACGAAAACATTTGTGAATTAGGAATACAATCTTTGGCATGCTTTCCCATAAAACTTAAAAAAAAAAAATCTATGCGCATACGTGGGAGGCCATTTGTATGAACGGAAATGCTGAGAAACCTCGTTCAGTTGTTTTTATTGCCGTATAAGAATAATTCATATGAGACCCATTTCCCTTACTTATTGACCAATATCACTGGCTTCCAACTCCTACCATTAGAATAAAGATAAGTACAATTCCTCCCTCTTCCCTGTAAGCTAAACTGGTGTTCTCAAAAGTAAAACACGGATGACAGTGACCCAACCAGGGAGCCCCAAAATTGACTCATTGAGGTAGTTTGTACTGCATAATTTTGCCAGAAGCTCTAGAAGATAATATAGGAAGTGGCAGCATCTCCTAAATGGTAGATCTTGTTACGTCACAAACCTCACTGAGCAAACGAGAACGCATTTATCCATATCTAGTAAAAACATGCGAAGAATTCTCGAGAGTGACTTGTTCCCTACGTGATAACTTCAAATGTGCCTCCAGTGTGGCATATTTTCCGCATACATTGTCACATATCGGTACAGTCTATTAAAACAGTTAAATTAAAAGTTCCCTCTTGACTGTTGTGAATATAAAGCAACACATCGGTGCCGTTCTGAAAAAAAGAATGAAAAATGTCATGGTTGAACACTTGGAACACTGGTCGCCTCCTACACTATGTAGCGGTAATTAGCAGCGTACACTCCGTATATGGAATATTAGTTCCTGATATTCCTCCAAACCATAAAATATCGGATATCAGGAAAAGCATATGCGGAATATTTTATGCATGAGTGCAAAACATGTTCTTAAAAATAATTAAATTGGTAACACAAGAATTTATACTGATTAGCCGCATTGCAGGTACTCTTCGATTAAATTGAATCAATAATCGAATAATCTCCATTTACAGAGAATTCTCATTTTATTGGAAATACTCTAGAGTAATTTTCAGTGTATATATATATATATATATATATATATATATATATATATATATATATATATATATATATATATATATATATATATATGTATATATATATATATATATATATATATATATATATATATATATATATATATATATATATATATATATATATATATATATATATATATACAGTAAATACATAACAAAGAACTGTTACCCTGCAGTTTAAGATAATTTAGGAAAATGAACTTTGAGAAGGTGACCAGTTAAGGTCAAGAAATTAACAAGTACCTTCCACATTTTTCTTGACATTTTCTTTAATGGGACGATCCCTTCCACATCAATCTATCTGTCAATTTCTCTATCAAAATATATATATATATATATATATATATATATATATATATATATATATATATATATATATATATATATATATATATATATATATATATATATATATATATATCAGCCATGTATGCAGCAATTATACCTTCATACAATTAGCTTTTATCTATATGTAAATCGAAAACGCACAAGAATGAATAAATTTCCAGTCACATAATCTTAGTTATTCATTTTCCTTCGGTTAAAAACTAAACATCAATCATCCTTCCTACGAGTAATAATAATAATAATAATAATAATAATAATAAGACTTTATTTCCAACATACATTGGGTATTCAAATATGGGTGTACAATTAAAATTTACAAGTAAAATCTTCCTTTAAGAGTAACTTCTTAAGATTATATTTAAAAGTATACACTGAACCAGCATTTTTTAGTTCTCTGGGAAGCTGATTATATAAATGAGGTCCACGAATGTTTATATCTCTTGAGCCAATATCAGTTTTAGACCTTCGTACTAATAAATCTTCCCCTTGACGGGTAGTTAACCCGGTAACTGAGCTTACTGTAGAAAAATTATACAAGCAATCAGGAATATTGTTTCTTAGTATATTAAAAACAAAGGTACATATATCAAAAACATATTTATCTCTAATCTTTATCCATTCTAGATCTTTTAAAACAGGAGAGATGTGCTCGTATTTTCTTACATTGCCAACAGCCACTCGTGCTGCAAAGTTTTGTAACTTTTGTATTCTTTGTAATTGAGTCTTATTTGTACATCCCCAAACTTTGAGACAGTAATTAATTAAACTCATAGCTAAGGACTGGACAATTATTATACGAGTTGATGTTTCAAATGAGTCTTTTACCCTATTTAGATATATTAGAGTACCCATTACTTTTTTATAAATTTCATCTATATGCATTTCAAAATTCATGTAACGGTCAAAATAGACACCTAGGTTCTTTACCGAGTTCATTGGCTTAATGATATTACCGTTAAAATTTATATGAAGATTGTCATCAACTTCTGATAATAATTGTCTGGATCCGATAAGAATAGATTGGGTTTTAGTTTCATTAAGTAACAGACCATTTTTTAGAAAGTAACGTTTAGCCATATACAAAATTTCTTCTGCTCTACGAATATTTTCTAAATCATTAATTTCTCCTTCAATTAAGATTTGAGTATCGTCAGCATATTGAATGACATAACAGTTAGGTAAATATTTTACTAGATCGTTTACATATATTAGAAAAAGTATAGGTCCTAGGATCGATCCCTGAGGGACCCCAAACAATACCTTCTTGCGACTTGAGACTACATCTTTTATTCTGACTGACTGGTAGCGGTTTTTTAAATAGTTCTCGAACCAGCTTGGGTCAATGTTCATTTTTTTGCATTTTTCTAATAGAATGGTATGGTGTACACTATCAAAAGCTTTAGAAAGATCGAGTAGTAGTAGCAATGATATTTTCTTATTATCTATATTTTTGTATATTTCATCTGATATTTTCAATAAGGCAGTTTCAGTTGATAATTTTGGCCTGAAACCGTGTTGACTTTTTGCAATAAGTTTATTTTTTTCAAGAAACTCACTTAACTGATTTGCAACAATCTTTTCAAGTATCTTTGATAAAATTGGTAGTAAAGAGATTGGTCTATAGTTAGAGACGTCGTCAGGATTTCCATTTTTAAAACCAGGAATTACATGGGGATTTTTCCATAAATCTGGGTAGATATTGGTAACTATGGAAGTATTGATTATTACCGTCAGATAATAAGCTATTACAAATAATGAATCTCTAATAAAACGAAAACAAATTCCATCTGATCCATATGCATTAGAGTCTTTCAGATTTTTTATTACTAAGATTACTGTATTACAATCTACTGTAGTAGGGTTAAAGACATCATTACTTCTATTGAATGCACTATGTTCTTGAACATTATTATTATTATTACTACCATCATCACTATTATCATTACCATTACTACCACCATCATTATTATTTACACCATTATCAACATTTCTATTATTATTACTACTACCATCATCATTATTATTACCACCATTACTATTATTGATTTCATTTATTATTTCTTTTTTTTTGTTTTTTCAAAGGTTTTTTTCCCCACTTCAGCGAAAAAATTATTGAACTCTTCTGCTTTAGCACTTACATCTACCTCATCGGGTATAATTGATATGTTACTACTTTTATTACAGTTATTGGAAAGCATGGTTTTAGCAATTTTCCATGTATCAGAGATATTGCCTTTAGCGTTTTGAAATTCATTTTTGTAATACTGTTTCTTACTGTTACTTAGAGAGAGAGAGAGAGAGAGAGAGAGAGAGAGAGAGAGAGAGAGAGAGAGAGAGAGAGAGAGAGAGAGAGAGAGAGAGAGAGAGAGAGGACCGAATTAGATTACCATAAAATATTCATTACTATTTTCAGAGTGAAACTGTTTTCTAAAGCGATTTCATGGCCTCTTGTACATCAGACAATTAATTATATAAAGGTATAATTACTGAATACAATGATTGATATATATATATATATATATATATATATATATATATATATATATATATATATATATATATATATATATATATATATATATATATATATATATATATATATATATATATATATATATATATATTATATATATATATATATATATATATATATATATATATATATATATATATATATATATATATATATATATATATATATATATATATAATATATATATATATATATATATATATATATATATATATATATATATATATATATATATATATATATATATATATATATATATATATATATATATATATATATATATATATATAAAATTCCTGTATGAAGTAATTATACCTATATATATAATTAGTTGTTTGATGCACAGAAGGCCATGACAATCTCTTTACAAAAATACTTGACTCTAATAATAATGAATATTTTTATGGCCAACTCATCAGGCCAACTCTCTCTCTCTCCTCTCTCTCTCTCTCTCTCTCTCTCTCTCTCTCTCTCTCTCTCTCTCTCTCTCTCTCTCTCTCATTATTAAAAAGCATTCGTTTATTTCCTGATTAATTATAGGTTCATGATGTGTCAAACTGTAACATGAAAGGCTTGTCAACAGGACGTAAAAGGGTAATTATTATCCGAGCTGGATGATTATACTTAACATGGAATGTATGTCTTGAAGGAAGAGCCAGAAGGACAGAGTCGTTTCTTTCCACGATCTGTTTTTAGATCTTAAGATGTAGCAAATTCTTTCGAAATGTTTCGTTTCATAATTTCGGCATTGGAGAAAATTTTATGGAGACAATTTTTATATTTTTTAATTGACAAATGCTAATATGTATGGACCCAAGACTATTAAGATGAGCAATATAGATCATCGTAGGAAAATGAATACAAATGTGCATGACGACAAGAAATACACGTTGACCACCTTAAAAAAAATTATAGCCTATTCCTTTCCAGCACTCACTTTTAGTGGTGGTGATGGCGGTGACAATGTTTGGCATAAAAAAAAAAAGAGTTAGGTCGCCATATCCTACATGAAGTAACAGAAAAAAAATATTTCCATGACTATAAATTCTGCAATAGCGAAATTCTTTCTTGGCTAAAAAAATAAAAATAATAATAATGCCACGAGCAAATAACTAGATATCACAGCAGCCACAGGATGACTTGTCTTTCAAAGACGAGGAGACTAAAGAGAAGCTTAGGAGTAAAAACACAGTGAAAAAAGCTCAGGAAATATCAAATTCAAGTTGGCTTACAACACAGGGAGTGATTCAGAGCGTACCGTAGAAGTGTATGCTATACCATGCAAAAGATATCAATAGAGGTATTTTTGGAGAGACTTGTAGGATTTTAGTAGTCAGAATAGAAGAACATAATATAGATAAAAAGATGATACCCAAGCAGTATTGGCATTTCAAACAGATGATAAATTGGTATAAGCAAAAAATCATATACAAAGATGAAAATGTAGGCAGAGGAAAATAAGTAGAGGCTGCATTCATTAGCCTCTTGAATTCATTTGACAAACAAAAAGCTTTTACTCAAGAGCATAATCGCAACTAATTTATAGACTGGCAAGCCCTTAAATACTGACATAAACTCTTCTTAACGAAACTCTCACTACTCGAGTTTTTCCCCTCTCTCCTGTGCAGGCACTGGGAGAACTGGCTAATGTAATTCTGATGCAGGTTCCTATTGTAGCGGATGCTACAATAGGAACCTCGATCTCTTACTTTAAATCTACAGAAAAATTCAACTACAATGGTAGTAAGATCAGCTCGTTTGGCAAGACAGTACGATAATAATAAAAAAATAACCTAATAAACGCCATTCCATATTTGTCTAGGTAATTGCTTGTCATAATAATTAGTATTTACAATTTATATTATAATTTTATAAAGTTTGACTTTTGGATAATTATTGTTTTAAGGAACAATCTTCAGCTGAAGAGGCTTATGCCATCCAAGCAAGCGCAGTCTTCAGTAACTTTTATAATTATATCAATCCACACGTAATATATGGGGTGGCCTTTTCTTCAGATTTAGCTTCACATTTTGGTGAAACAGAATTATATTCTGTAATAATAATAATAATAATAATAATAATAATAATAATAATAATAATAATAATAATAATACTAATAATAATAATAATAATAATAATAATAATAATAATAATAATTATATATAAACAAACAAGAACAATGATGATGATGATGACGACGATGATGATGATGATTATTATTATTATTTGAGGATTTTCATATAATTTTCTGAAGACTGATAGATACAGTATGAAAAGGAGATTAAGGAAGAACGGGGCAGGATTCCCTCTCTTTCAAAACAATCCATCCTTTCACCTCCACCGAAAAACATATTTGGTTTTTCCTTTTTCCTTTTTCCCTCTTCATATCTTATAACACTGAAAACCGTCAATTCACTGATGTGAGTCGCTGTCCTCTTTATAGGAAGAATCTTTTATCAAACGCATAAAATCCTTTTCATTCCTATTTGAAAATTCATATTTACTATGACAAAAATCTTCTCCGTAAAAAGGACTCTGAACACTGGGTTATATTGTCGCAAGGTTTAATTCGCCATTCATCTACATTTGGAAATTATGAGCATAGATTTAGTATTATTGCTTATCTATATGGATATTTAATTTAACGTTTATCTAATTATTAGCATAAATATACGTTAATTTCCTTATCTATTATCAATTTATTTGTCTGCTATCGTGCAAAGTTGCAGAAGACTTCATATATGAATGTTTATTCCTGAGATTTTGAAAACAATGAAATGACTATTCCTTCATTTTTGTCTTCTCTCCTTCCTCCTCCTTCCTCCTCCTCCATTAATTCCTTTACTTCTTCCTACCCCTGAGCAGGGATGGCCATCAATATGATATTATATTCATGACTGTGACTTTGATGCTGATTTGCCAGAATGCTTGAAGGATATTCCAATATACATATGTTGAATAGATAAAACTCATTTTGCCATGGACTTTATTCTATTTTGGGGAAGTTATTTCAAAGCTATTGACTTCTTCCTGCAGGCTCGAGAGATGATTCATAAAATGAGAAGATTGCGGAACGAATTTGATCATTAAAGAATTCTTCGTTCAAAGGAATGATAGGATTGAAATACATTTTCCTCAGTCTTATTGTTTATGTATTAATAGCTTCTACTAACAATGCTCTAACTACTACTACTACTACTACTACTACTACTACTACTACTACTACTAGTGCTGCTGTTATTATTATTTTTGTTATTATTATTATTATTATTATTATTATTATTATTATTATTATTATTATTATTATTATTATTATTATTATTATTCAAATAGTGGAGCGTAATACTACTAATATAATCACTATACTGAGCGATGCGAAAAACAATACAAAATGTAAATATTTTCATGTTATTAATTAAACGGCATGTAAATTTAAATGCATAAATTAAGAGCTACGTAAAATTAACATAGAAAAAATACATATAAAAAACATATGTGTGACATGGTTCAGAAAACTTGGAATATTATGTAAAAAAAAAAAAAAAAAAAAAAAAAGCGGTTCGTGGGAATGCCTAAAGTTTCCCATGAACCTTTTCATTTACCCGTAATTTCCTTTGAGTATTTTGGAGATTTCCCCTGTGAAATATAATATCAAAACTTTTCAAACTCTTCTCGAAAAGAGAGGAAAAGAGGGACATAAAGTTACCCTAAGTTGAGACCATTACCATAACTAGACCTCTCTCTCTCTCTCTCTCTCTCTCTCTCTCTCTCTCTCTCTCTCTCTCTCTCTCTCCTCTCTCTCTCTCTCTCTCTCTCTCTCTCTCTCTCTCTCTCTCTCTCTCTCTCGAACAACTCTTTTGATATAAAAAAAAAATTCCTTTTCTAAGCATGAAAAAGTTATGCGAAATTAAGACACTTCTATGCATGGAATGAGCGAAGGTTTGTCAGAAAATATCATTCCAGGGAAGAGTAAGACTATGCAACAGAATTATAGAATTTTGCAATTTATTATTGTTTAAAGCTATGGACTGTTTTCCAGTCCCTCTCACATGCTTACCCTCACCTATATCTTGATTTTATATTCATTTAATTATTTTCTATATTCAGTGTATCTTTCATTTTTATATAATGACGTATTCAATAAAGCAGTAAAATATATGCATAATCCAAGAAAATGTTGAAAGTATTTCTCAAACTTAAATAGGACTGGCCAGACCAGCTTGATGTTAAGTCTTCCTTCAATTACGGCTCTTTTTCTGTCCCTATCGTCTACACCGAAATATTCTGGCGTATCTGTCACACATCTTTTACCACCCTTCCACACCTGTCAAGGCACGTCATTCCCCCTCTCTTTCTTTCTTAACTGGGCAGTGTTCTACGCCCATCCAGATGTCACACTCATAAAAAGTAGTTGTAAGTGAGAAATACTATACTGGAACAAGGGTCACAGCAATCTCTGAAAAGACAACTCGTACACATTTCTGAGACTTCTCTCCCGTTCCTTCAAACGCATTAGCACATACGCTCTTCCTCTCAGAGATATTGAGGTATTCAGGTATAATTCCTGCCACAACCCTCGCTTTTACATCGGGAGGTACCACTGTGTACCTTTTAGGTACTGTGTTTGAAGATATTCTCTCCGTAGCAATATCTTTATACCTTAAATGAGCCGTACAGTCAGTCCAAACATAATCTACTGGTAAATATTTGGTATATATGGCAATGGTGTATGTTTTCTTTGGATCTACTGATTTGAAATTTTATAGAAACATGATAAATGTTTGCATGCATTACTTACTACTGTCCAGTTAAAGGTCAATGATAAACTGATTTAATATTTTTGTTTTTACTGTCTCACGTCATTCTCGAATATATGGAGAAATTACTTGGAGATCGAAGATATCTTATGGGTCCACAGATATATATATATATATATATATATATATATATATATATATATATATATATATATATATATATATATATATATATATATATATATATATATATATATATATATATATATATATATATATATATATATATATATATATATATATATATATATATATATATATATATATATATATATATATATATATATATAATAATTGAACATCAGAGAGAAATTTTGAGCTATGAAGACATATATATAGATTCTTCATCCAAGGATGGGTGGAAACGGATCATTAGGGACCCGTAGGGCGGGCGTCAGCCGGCACAGGCCCGAACCCCCCACTATGGAGACCAGCCATAGCAGTACCCTCCCCAGTAAACAGCTTAAGCTCTATTGGCTGGACGAATGCGACCAGCGCGTTACCACTGTACTAGCCACGAAGCTACTCAGCCGTCGCATGGAGATTGTAGGTCCACGGGGCTGTAGAGAGGGCTACCATCCAGACTATATTGTAAGTAGATAGTCAGCCTAGAGCGCTATCATTGTCCATTGCCTCTGTCATTTAATAGACCTTTAATCTTTAATCTTTACAGATTGGCTGCAAAGGAGACTAAGCCAAATCTTTCAGTGTCTTCACTCGCGGATGAGTGAAGTAAATTATGAAAGAACGTGTTTTGAGAAATTAGATTTACTTTTGTTTAACAGCAAAAGAAGCAAGCATACAAAATGAAATTTTTTTACCTGTTTCTTTCGGGCCAAGTAACAGCTTACTCTGCACAATAACACAATTACCAAACTCCCTTAAAAGGAAGTTTTAAGGTGTGTGCGTGTGTGTGTGTGTGTGTGTGTGTGTGTGTGTGTGTGTGTGTGTGTGTGTGTGTGTGTGTGTGTGTGATTACCTAATTGTGTTTACGGGAAAGAGCCCAAAGCTCGTATCTTCCCGTCTCCTCATCGGTTCCATTTTATACTTAGTGATACTTATCATACCTGTCCTTAAAACTATGGATTGAGATACCATTAACTACCTCCTCGCTTAGCCAATTCCAATTATCAACTACTCTTACACTGAAAAAGTATTTCCTTACATCCTGCGAAGAAGTTTTCTTACGAAGCTTCAAACTATGACCTCTAGTTCTAGAGCCAGCCATATCAAAATATCGATCCCTATCCACTCTATCATAACCATGAAGGAATTTAAAGACTGTCACTATATCCCCCCTCACTCTTCTAGCTTCGAGTGATGGTAAGTCTAATTCCCTCAGCCTCTCATCATAACTGAGATTGCGTATTTCTGGCTCCAGTTTCGTGGCATGTCTTTGAACTTTTTCAAGCTTAGCTATGTGCTTTTTCAAGTGCGGATTCCAAAAGGGGGCTGCATATTCGAGTTTTGGCCTCACATAGGTTACATAAATATTTCTGAACATTTCCTTGTCCATGTGCCTGAAGGCTACCCTTACATTTGATAAGAATGCATATGCTGCCCTTACTATGCCATTTATATGTATTTCTGGAGACAAATCTGCCAGTATGTTTACTCCTAGATCTCTCTTATTTTCTGTCTCTTGTGTGTGTGTGTGTGTGTGTGTGTGTGTGTGTGTGTGTGTGTGTGTGTGTGTGTGTGTGTGTGTGGAGAGAGAGAGAGAGAGAGAGAGAGAGAGAGAGAGAGGAGAAGAGAGAGAGAGAGAGAGAGAGAGAGAGAGAGAGAGAGAGAGAGAGAGAGAGAGAGAGAGAGAGAGAGAGAGAGAGAGACCCATAAGAAACCAAACTAATTATGTAAAATCATAGCAGCTTAAACTAATTTACAGTACACATTCACAGTAGTCACTTAGTTAATATACTCTTAGCTATTATACAATGTGATTCTCAAAAGCTGTATGATAAAAGAAGCACACCGAGAAATAGTGCATTCTTTATCTTTTTTAAATAAATATAGAAAAAAAAAATCTCTTGTCAATACAATTCCAGGTTAGACAGTACACACACACACACACCTATATATATATATATATATATATATATATATATATATATATATATATATATATATATATATATATATATATATATATATATATATATATATATATATATATATATATATAAGCAAAAATGAAATTAAATGCTCTTAGAAGGTCATTATATAGCTTAAGCAGCCATTAAAATCTGTAAATGTGTGGATATATCATTTACTATCACACTCGCCAGGTACACAGTCATATAATAATAATAATAATAATAATAATAATAATAATAATAATATATATATATATATATATATATATATATATATATATATATATATATATATATATATATATATATATATATATATATATATATATATATATATATATATATATATATATATATATATATATATATAGTATTATAATTATATATATATTATAATATATATATATATATATATATATATATATATATATATATATATATATATATATATATATATATATATATATATATATATATATATATAGTTTTGGGTAATTTTGCCTCCAATGCCTTCCAGGTCATCAATTAAAAGCTAGAGTAATCCATCAATCATTCTATCACTATCATTTCATCAACCTGACTCAGTTTCTTTATAGTCAGACTTCTCGGTCTATGTGAGTATTTTCAGGGGAAATCGTATTTTAGTATACAATATACTCCATAATGCGTTTGTCTATGTTTCTTTTTGCTCGTCTTAATTTCAGTGATACGAAGTTTGTTAAAGAACTTCCCAATAGGGTTCTCTCTCTCTCTCTCTCTCTCTCTCTCTCTCTCTCTCTCTCTCTCTCTCTCTCTCTCTCTCTCTCTCTCTCTCTCTCTCTCTCTCTCTCTCTAATATATATATATATATATATATATATATATATATATATATATATATATATATATATATATATATATATATATATATATATATATATATATATATATATATATATTTTTTTTTTTTTGTGTGTGTGTGTGTGCGTATGTGTGCGTGCGCGCGCGTCTTTCCTGTTTGGGTTATTGAAATTGGTATTACTTACCATTTGCATTTGAATATTGTTTGGGCAGCGATAAGTCAGTGGCAAAGTGTGCGAGTTAGGATGCGACTTATGCGGATTCGAACCTATCGCGAGGCGTTAGGAACGGCATCCATCTTTTTAATACCAAGCCCCAACTTATTTACTTCGCATATTGCTACATTAAATAAAGCAAAACACGAAGAATTGTCTGCTTTTGCATCCCTTGGTTATAATCGTTCCATATATTTATGTCCTCGTTGACTTGAATAGAAAAATCTGTAATCTGTCGCTTTAACTAAATCCTAATCACCAACGCATGGTAGTAGTTTGGCCCAAGGCATCGGCCACCCGTTGTGATACTACAATTGAAAGTCTTTTTGGGATTAAAGAGGATTGGTCAGGACAGCTCGATGTAGAGTCTTCCTTCAGTTTCAGTCTCTTTCCTATACCTGTGTCTAAACAGAATATTCTTGGCTTTTCGTTACACATCTCTTATTGCCTTTCACATCTGACAATTCACAACCCTCCCCATCTCTCTTTCTCTTTGCTTTATGCCGATGAGAGAAATTTCCTTTGCCCGTCCCGGTGTCACACTCATGAAAAAAGTACTATGCAAATTAAGAAATAAGGGTGTAACCGTATGCCTTTTCTTCAGACAGAAAAAAGTAAATACGCAAAAATTCTCTCATGTTTTATTAATTCTTTATAAATTCCTAATTTTACCTTTAGCTTAATTCAAAGCTTCGTGACACTGGAAGTAAAAAAGACGTCTCTTCCTTTGTTAATAAAACGTTTTATACAATGAAACGTTTGTATAGTAAACGCTGAATATTTCCCGCGAAAATAGCGACCAGCAGTAGAGTCCCCTAGAGCAATATAAAAAAAAATAATTTTATTACAAATGTTTCCACAAATACAGGGAAAATACAAATCAAATGTTTATCGCTATGAAGTATTAACCAAATATTTGTAAATAGAGAGTATTTCATTGGAGAGCATTTTAAAAATAATAAAAACAATATACAATAAGCATATGCAAAGCTTTTTCACGCGAAGGTGTATCGATGAATGAAATAATGCATTAAAAAAAATCACCAAAGGAAAAATGAGAGTCTTGTAATAACAAAGAAAAAAATTCAAGTAAAATAAAATCTGACCTAAATTAACATTAACAAAGTAAAGTTTGCAAATGTCCTTTTTCTTATATATGAAAAAAATAACGTTAGCAAACGGCTTTTTTCATGTATATGTGTGTATGAGAGAGAGAGAGAGAGAGAGAGAGAGAGAGAGAGAGAGAGAGAGAGAGAGAGAGAGAGAGAGAGAGAGAGAGAGAGAGAGAGAGAGAGAGATTATTTTTATTTTATTTTATTAATTTATTGCTCCTAGGCGTCAGACAGTACATGATCACATAAAAAAATCAATGGCAACATAATGCCTCAAATGGATACACAACCAAGAATAGTACAAGTAGTTTACAATGAGGTGTACACATTGATAAAACATTGCTACATACTAACACACAACCCACAGTATGGCAACACAAAGTACATTATATACAAAAGAGAAACTCAGAAAAGCACAGTATATACAAACACATTATAAACAAAAACAATACGGCATTATACAACAACATACAAAGAAAATATACAATATAATATACAATACAATATACAATACAATTAATGGCCACCAAAGTGAGGATAACGAGCAAGAATAACATCAAGGTTGTCATCATGAAGCAGGAACGAGCAGATCTGGATTAAGTTCTGACCTCGTGGTAAAACATCTCTCACTGTGGGGCACTGAAGACAATAGTGGTCAAGAGTGTTAGCATTAGGACGGTCACATAATTTGCAGGTGTACTGTGGCATATCTAGAGTCTGGGAGACCTGTCATAAAGGCCGATACCCCATTCTGAGCCGAGCACTAACTACATTGTGTTTCCGCACCATTAACCCGCATCTGCGATACTTGTAGCGACCGTGAAGAAAGTGATCATGATGCTGTATGGACACAGTGTTGGCCCTCTCCGCGTCCCTGCGCCGGACCGTAATGGCAAACCCAGCTGAGTAGATGACGTTTCGTAGGCATTGGAGGGAGGGCTCAGCACCCACAGAATGCCCATCCAGCATACAGTATGTTGCCAGTCAACCCAATGTGTGTGTGAGAGAGAGAGAGAGAGAGAGAGAGAGAGAGAGAGAGAGAGAGAGAGAGAGAGAGAGAGAGAGAGAGAGAGAGAGAGAGAGAGAGAGAGAGAGAGAGAGAGAGAGAGAGAGAGAGAGAGAGAGAGAGAGAGAGAGAGAGAGAGAGACTGACATGTACAAATGTAGCATTCGTAGACACTCAGGAAATTACGAGTAAGCAGAACCAGAGTTAATTATTTACCTTAATTGGAATGAAAACGTTTATTCGCTAATGAGGAAAGCGCAAATGAGATAAAATGACCAAATTTGCATAATGGAAAACATATTATCATAAACCTACAAAATTTCAAGTTGCTGAAGGTCAAAAGTGTATTCAGTATGAGTCTCATGTAATTTTATACACGAAATACATTTTGGGAAGGAGAATTATTAAATGCGAGAAAGAATATGAATATTCCGAATAAACTTGAACAAAATAATGCTCTTCTTTCAACCTGAAATGAAAGCAAAGATTAATTGATTTTTTTTTTTACCCAAAGAGAGTTTTTATCCTACTGCAAACAGTCGAAAAAGCATTACCCAGTCAAATCTTATCAAGACAATAAGTTGCCCAACGGTAAGCCCAAACATATGCACGCACACAAGCTTGCATCAATCGTGTAGACGACTCCCTCAACTTCATGCTAATGAGCTAAGAGCAAGATTCAATTTCAACTTCAAAACAGGTGAGACTGAGATAGTTTGGGCATGTGCTAAGTAGGGATGAGGGATACGTTGGTAGAAAGATGCTGAGGATGGAGGTGACAGGCAGGAGCGGGGTTTATGGGTGTGGTGAGTGAGGGCATGTGGTGCGACGAAGGAGGCCGCAGGAGATAGGGCGACATAGAGAAGTCTGATCTGATGTGGCGATCCATGACGGGAGAAGCCGAAAGATAAGATGATGAATAAGTTTCATTGAGATTCAATTCGGAACTATTCAGATAACTCAACATATGACCAGTACACTGTAGCTGGTTAAAAATATGCCGGAAAGGAAAGAGAGAGAAAGATATTGAGTACTTACATGTATGGTAAGAGCAACATGGTTTGTAAATTCGATAGCGAGGTTTAAAATACTCCGGATATTTCAAGTCATCGATATCAATAGGAAGACCTCCTAAATCATTTATCAATGTTTGACATTAAAGGTTAAAGTTTTCTATTGAAAGGCAGAGTCAAGGGACAGCGATAGCACAGAGGCCGATAGTATATCTACCGAATGCCCGGGGTGCAAGCCCCTTCTCCAATCACGTGGACCCAGTTTTCTCCAGACAAGGCTGAATAATCATGTAGGCTTATAGGAAATCACCGATCCCCCAATTAAGTGTCTAGTTTATTTGGTAACATGAATTACGACACCTTCTTATAATTTTTCAAAGAACATATTCATACTCAATGGCGAGTCAATCATAAATCATTTTCCATTTTCTTTTAAGTTGAGAGCTGGTAAAAAAATAACCTCTTAAACTTATGCAATTTTCAGTAATGATAGTGTGCAAGACCCATCATCTCTTCCACTTCGTATGCTCTGTGCAAATTACTCTGCATGAAACCTGACTTCCGGATGAGTTCTGAATGTAGATTCAACAACCTACTAGACTATCAATTTGGCCAAAGGATAAACATATATTTTGCCACCCTGTAATAAGCAAGATGATAATAAGCGAAGCCTTTTTTTGTCATCCCTTCTCTAGACAGGATGTAGCGACTGAACTGTATCCAAGGAAGGGTTTTAATTGGAAGATCGGAAATGCACAGGACCAAAAGTTGTTTCTAATATCAGTGTTGAGGGATTTTGCTCTATCAAAAAGTTATGAATGTTATACAGTCACAAAAGATTAGCATTACATGTTTTCCATTAATGTCTCAGGGTTGGGGAATATCTGACAATGGAGTTAACATTCCAAACTTTTCTCTAATTTCTTCCCCTGAGGGGGACAATAATACCTCCACCGTGTTCCCCTGCGTGTCATAAAAGTCGAATAAATGGGCAGGATTGAGGAGACTAAGGAATCCTCTCCTTTGTATTTTCCTCACACAGAAACTCAAATTTTTTGCTTTGACTCAGCCACTCCCACTTATAAGGGGGATTATGGTTTTGTATATAGATAAATAATAACAATGAAAAATCAAAATGTACAAACTTATTTTATTAGAATATAAATAGAACTGAAAAATACTTTACTCTGCATGTATGCGTGTCTAAATGTCACTTGCAATCCACAACTTTTTTTTCTCTCTCTCTCCTCTCTCTCTCTCTCTCTCTCTCTCTCTCTCTCTCTCTCTCTCTCTCTCTCTCTCTCTCTCTCTCTCTCTCTCTCTCTCTTCTCTCTCTCTCTCCGCACCTGGAATTACAAATACTAATATTGTTAATTCGTGTCTGTCTACACGTTGGTTTTTACTATTCCATTTTTTCATGTTTATTGAAAAATCAATTATCTTTTATCAAATCTTAAAACATAACTAGTACAGAAACTATGTTTCAGTAATGCGTGAAGCAGAAAAAAAAACACCTGTCATACCTTCGTTCTATAGCTACAGAGTTTGTGCAAAAACTCGAGCAACATCTACCTAGTGTTTACCTCCGGAATATAACTTCCTCAGTGATTGTTCGAATAAAATTATAATTCCATCTGAGTTTCAACTTCAGTTTCCGCGCTCTGACTTTCTAGTGATTACATAATAAGGCAAGAAGGACAGGAAGGTAGACGGAGGAAAAGGGAGGTGAAGAAAAAAAGAAGTGAAATGGATTCGGGAGCTCTTAGGTCATGTTAACAAGGTCTCTGCTCCAGGTCTTACGTACTGACCATGCCCATTCCCATCTCGTACCTTGTTAAACAACAAGACGTGCATCGGCCAAAAAAAAAAAAAAAAAAATGGGTAGGATTCATCTCTATTTTACATTATTACTAACTACATTTATCAGAGTTTAACATACGCTCCTAATAAAAAATTAAAACGGATAGTTCATTAGTAACTAATATGAATATTCAGTTATCAATCATAAGAGCATTTATACAGAACAGCTACAGTACGTCCTTAGCTAAAATTAAATAGAACACATATATTAGAAAACTATTTAATATTTCAGAAGAGATGACTGGGAAACATCTCATGGGTAATATTCAACGGTATTTTAAGAAAAAACCGGATTCAGTCACTTTCAAAAACAACTATTCGTTAAGGCATATCTCTTTCCAGCAAAAAGCATAGAGCAAGCATATGTCCTTTACAATGTCAGGACCATTTTCAATAATATATAATATGTATACAATATAATGTTGGGAAGGAAATGGCTAAATAATGCTTTTGACCAAGCCTACCTCCGTAGACCAAACTAATACTATTAAATGGTCCTGGTGTGATTCTTTTGACAATTGGTTTTGACTAACTTTCATGTCAAGATACACACCAACAGCATATACGACAGTACCACATTCCATTCAAAACAGCAACAAACAGTGGATCCAGCTTCCCCTTGGAGTGTCCCTCCTTGCACATGAGGAAAACAAAAAAAGATAAAGAGCTCAAGCTAGCAGTCATCGTGTTTATGAGACGAGCTATGTGCACTCTTGCACCCTCTTCGTATTTTCTGGTTTTTTTTTGGCACTCTAAGACAGTCATCCTTGTTTAATTATCATGTAAGTGGTTACTCGTAACATCTCACTTTACGCAAAAAACAGCTCTTTACAATAATCACCTATGCACGCTGTCCCTTTATCTCTTAAAATATTCACAACCCAAGACACAAAATACGAAAATCTATTTTTTTTCTCAGCTATCTTGTGTGTGTGTGTGTGTGTGTGTGTGTGTGTGTGTGTGTGTGTGTGTGTGTGTGTGTGTGTGTGTGTGTGTGTGTGTGTAATTACCTAATTGTGATTACCTAATTGTGTTTACGGGAAAGAGCCCAAAGCTCGTATCTTCCCGTCTCCTGATCGGTTCCATTTTTAGACTTAGTGATACTTATCATACCTGTCCTTAAAACTATGGATTGAGGTAGCATTAACTACCTCCTCGCTTAGCGAATTCCAATTATCAACTACTCTTACACTGAAAAAGTATTTCCTTACATCCTGCAAACAAGTTTTCTTCCGAAGCTTCAAACTGTGACCTCTAGTTCTAGAGCCAGCCATATCGAAATATCGATCCCTATCCACTCTATCATAACCATGAAGGAATTTAAAGACTGTCACCATATCCCCCCTTACTCTTCTAGCTTCGAGTGATGGCAAGTCTAATTCCCTCAGCCTCTCATCATAACCGAGATTGCGTATTTCTGGCACCAGTTTCGTGGCATGTCTTTGAACTTTTTCAAGCTTAGCTATGTGCTTTTTCAAGTGCGGATTCCAAAAGGGGGCTGCATATTCGAGTTTTGGCCTCACATAGGTTACATAAATATTTCTGAACATTTCCTTGTCCATGTGCCTGAAGGCTACCCTTACATTTGATAAGAATGCATATGCTGCCCTTACTACGCCATTTATATGTATTTCTGGAGACAAATCTGCCAATATGTTTACTCCTAGATCTCTCTCATTTTCTGTCTCCTGAAGTTGTACTCCAGCCACCGAGTAGTCAAGCTTGGGCCTTCTTGCACTTGTACCCATTCTCATTACCTTACATTTTGAGGTATTGAATTTCATTAGCCACTTTTCTGACCACTCATGCAGATTATTTAGATCCTCCTGAAGTTCTCTACCATTGTTCTCGTTTTTTACTTTCTTCACAATCTTTGCATCATCTGCAAACATATTCATGAATGAATTTACAGACTCTGGTAGGTCATTTACATATACAAGGAACAAAAGTGGCCCTAAAACTGAACCCTGTGGAACTCCACTACTAACTCTTCTCCATTCAGACACTGAGTGTCTTACTCTAACCCTCTGTTCCCTTCCTTCTAAGTAAGTTTTTATCCATTCCAAGACATTTCCACCTATTCTAGCCATTGATTGCAGCTTCCTAATAAGTCTCCCATGTGGAACAGTGTCAAACGCTTTCTGGAAGTCTAGGAATATGCAATCTGCCCAGCCCTCTCTTTCCTGTAAGATTTGGCTTACCTCATCATAAAATTCTAATAAGTTTGTTACTGTTGATCTTCCTTCTCTGAAGCCATGTTGCCTCACTGACAAAAAGTTGAAGGATTCCAAGTGAAGAGAGATATGTTTCCTTAGTAGTTTCTCCATAACTTTGCAAACTATGCTGGTCAAGGAAACTGGTCTATAGTTCAGAGCCGTATCCCTCCTTCCCTTTTTGAAGATAGGTATCACATTTGCTTGTTTCCAGCATCTTGGAATCTCCCCCGACTCCAATGACTCCTTAAATATGATACTTAGTGCCACTGATATTGTGTTTGCGCATTTTTTAAGCACATGAGGGGATATGTCATCAGGACCTGTAGCTTTATGAACATCTAAATCCATCAGCGCTTTGCTTACCTCTGTGGCTGTAAGGTTGATGTTCTCTAATACCGGCCCTTGAGCTTCTATCACTGCAATCTGAGGGGGTGGGGTATTTTCTACTGTAAATACTGACTGAAACTCCTTGTTCAATTCTTTGCAGATCTCTTCGTCCGTCTCAGTGATGCTTCCATCCGCTCTCTTTAGCCTTAAAACCTGTTCTTTTACCTTCAGTTTTCCTCTGATAAAGCTGTGGAAAAGCTTGGGATTTTCTTTAGCCTTCCTGGTGATGTCCCTCTCATAATCTTTCTCTGCCTCTCTCCTTTTACTTAGGTAGTCATTTCTTGCTCTTTTGTAGGTTTGCCAGGCATTTATGTTTTTTCTCCTCCTATGCCTTTTCCAGCATTTGTCTCTCCACTCCTTAGCTCTTTTACACCCATTATCGAACCATTTCTCTCTGGCATGAATTACACCTACTTTGGTGACAGGTATGCAGCAATCTACTATCTTCCCATATTTCTCACAAAAGATGTCATACATTTCTTGTACAGATTTGTTGTAAAATAAGGTTCTCCAGTCAATAACTGCAAAAAGCTCATTCATTTTGATGTAATCTCCTTTCTGATAGTTCCTCCTCATGTCCTCAGTGCCTCTACTCTCAGGAAGAATGTCTTCAATGATATACTCCATCAACAACACACAGTGGTCACTCTTTCCAATTGGTGGTTCATACTCAATATTTTCAATATCCAACACATTATCTGTGAACACCAGATCAAGTAGTGATGGCTCATCCCCACCCCTGGCTCTTGTTGGTTCCATTACATGTTGGTGTAGGAAATTCCCTTGTATGCAATCTAGGAATCTTGCCCCAAATGAGTCCTCACCACTGTGTGGGTCAAGATTTATCCAATCTATCTCTTTATGATTAAAGTCTCCCATAATCAAAATCCTACATTTTTTCTCCCGCGCCATGTTAACAACTGAGTTTATGACTTCAATCGTACCTATATGACTTTCCTCATAAATTTCAAGCCTATTTTGGTTCCTTGGTGGGTTGTATACAACAGTTATTATAATGCTCTCTGACCCAGTATTTATGCGAGCAACAAGAAATTCCCTGAACTCACTTTCTATAGCCAAGTTTATCTCTTCAACTTGAATCCTCTCACTTATGAGCAGTGCTATCCCTCCACCAGTCCTCTCAGATCTTTCGACCCCTAGTATTCTGAAGCCCTTAGGAAAAACTGTGACACTGTTTATGTCCTCACTCAACTTAGTCTCTGTAATTGCTACTATATCTGCCTTACTGTTGTGAATCCTATCTTTTAATTCTACTGCCTTACCAGCTAATCCATCAGCATTTGTGTATAACAATCTTAATGAGGCCCCATCCCCTGATCTTCTGTCATTATCTTCTTTATCTCCCCTTTGTCTGGAAGTATTCCGTAACGAAAATTTTTCTTCTCTTCTTCATTTCTTTCATCATTTAACCTTCTTGCCTCTTGCAACAAGTTTTTTATCTTTCCCATCTCTTCCTGTGTTCTGTATCGTCTAATGAACACTTCTTTGCATTCTTGAAGGTCTTTTAGACTTTTTTTTCTCAACAATATTTCCCTACATGTCTCCCCTCTCTCAAAGGTTACTTTTGTTGGTCTCGGCTTTCCTTCCCTCGAATATTTACCTAGTTGGTGTATGTTTACAATATCCTCAGGACCACATACTACTCCAAGCTTTCTTATCAGGTCTACAACGTTAGCTTTATTTTCTTCAAGTCTCCCCTGCCATGTTGGCTTCTGGGATACACTTTTGCCTGAGATTACCACTGTCTTCTCCTTATCAAGTGCCTGTCTGATGAGTGGGTTTGCCCTTTCCATCACAACGTCTTTCATTTTTTCGATTACTGTCTCTTTATAGTCAACTGTTTGTATGTTTTCCAGTGCCACCACCTTTACAGCCTCTTTTACTGCCACATTCCCCTTTAGTGCATCAGCAAAGGACGTTTTCATGGCATCATTTTCCATATTCAGCTCCTGGAACTCTTTTCTGAACTGTTCAATGTTTTCCTTAATCTGAACATTCCAAGCAGCAATCTCGTCTCTCTCAGAAGATAGCAGTGAACTAACATCTAATTCCTTTAGGTTGTCATTTAGCTGTTTGTTTTTATCTTCTTGATTAGAAATTCTAGATTCTAGTTGACTCTTTTCCCCTTCCAGCTTCTTTATTCTTTTTTCTAGTTCCTTTCTCTCCTGCCCTTGTGCTTTATTTGCTTCCTCCAAAGATCTTATTTGTTCTCTGAGTGTTTCATTCTCTTTCATTTCTCCATCCATATTCCGAATTTTATCATCAAGGCTTGTAACCATTTCCTCTAA
>JAXCGZ010013576.1:0-20000 GCA_037179515.1 Halocaridina rubra
GCATTTTCTCTTGGTTCAGAAGAAACAGCACGGAAAACGAAGCTTCCGTGGAGATCGTAAGTACCGATAAGCCTCTGAGAGCGCTGCAGTGGAGGTTCCCAGAGTGCATTTTCTCTTGGTTCAGAAGAAACAGCACGGAAAACGAAGCTTCCGTGGAGATCGAAAGTACCGATGAGCCTCTGAAAGCGCTGCAGTGGAATATTTTTAGAAGAAAAATTAAAGAAGGCTTAGAGAAGGTCAAGGAGGAGGTGCAGGGAAAAGAAAAGAAAAACGAATTCAAAGAGTTTCTTCGTGAAAATCATGTAAAACAATTTAAACCTAAGCATATAAGAAAAATTATGCTTCGTGATTTAACTCAAGAAGATGAAATTCAACCTATTGTTCTTAGTTACACCAAAAAGAAAAGAGTTATGGTGGGAAAGTACACTCTAAAAGGATCCGAGAAATTTTTAGGTAAAGTAAAAAAAGAGACAATTAAAGTATGCGTCAAGGAATTTAAAAGGAAAATTCCCTATCAACGAGAAATCACTAATCTGGTCAAAATTCAAGGTACCATTCACACAGAGGAACTCATTGGTATTTGCAAAAAGAAAAAACTTCTTATAACGAAATACGCTGGAACGTCCTTGCGAAGCATAGTGGAGTTAAAAATACTGGAAGGGCCTCTTAAAATTTTGGATGTCTGTATGGAAGTAATGTTTGGAGTAGGTTCTCTCATAGATACTTACAGCTCTGTACACAATTTTATCACCCAAGACCATATCTGCATCGAAGAGGGAGACGCTACACTCATTAATTTTAGCAGACTGATAACCCTTGAAGACAAAATGCACGAAGTCTGGATTCCCCAAGAAGATCAAACTCCACGAGAACTCTGGTACGATTTGTACGATGATCCAATTGCAACTTATGAAACTGAAATCTACCGAGTTTGTATGACGTTAAGGCCTTTACTTCGCGCCGCATATGGAACTAAATTTCCACAACTGGATTTTGCAATGGGACTGGGAACCCTTTCTAATCCAAGAGTCTCGACCAGCACTCATTGAACTACAAAGAAAATGTTTAGAAACAAGAGACAAATTACTAGCAGATTTCAAAGTCGGGCGGTCGCTCGAAGACGAAGAGGAAATGAGAAAAATCCTAACCACTATAAAAGACGACTATGAAGTCAGAATACCCGATGTTCTGCGGAAGACTACACTGATTACACTTGATCCTCAGCTGCGTAAGGATTATATCTCAAATCTCCCAAAAGACTATAATGTACTATTGGCAGGAGTAAATTCAAAAAGAGTTTTCAAAGAAAAATATATGATAAAATTCGTGCCAAAAGATATCTTAGCTATGGTGCAGAAAGCAAATTTCAGTCTTCTTCATGAAACTCTGTTTACCAAGAGTTACGTCGGTCTTTATACCAATCAACTGGTCAAAGTTAGACATTATTCAGGCCATCCAAAGGCTTACATACAAGATATTCGAACGATGCAAGACCTCCGTTCTTATTCTTTCTGCGAAAACGTGATAGGATATTGCAAAGACATGGGGGTGATAGTAACGACCTACAGAGGTCCAAGTCTGAAGTACTGGTTGCAAATAGAGGATGGAAGACTTACTCCTCTTCACTATTCGTATATCATATTGAAGGTGATTTCAGTTATGAGTGAGCTACATTACACCGGGCACACTCATAGCAACCTTACGGATAGCAAAATCTACTTTGACGAAAATCTAGAGGTTACGCTTGGTGACTTCAACAGAGCTCAGAAATTTGACTTCAAGGCTGAGAAAATAGCTAAAGAAAAGGAAGAAAATTTGGAAGTGGAAAAATGGCTGGATGCAAAACATAACTTTTATTATGAAGAAGGATCGCCACCCAAGAAGTCATATTGGGAAAAGTTACGACTTAAACGGATAGCCAGAGCTAGATCTGCCGCCAACGACGATATCGTTCGCACAGGTTTAATAGTAAAGGATATATATGAAAAAAGCGGACTCCGCGATTACAAGAGGTTTGAAAATTGGATGGAAGACGCTATATCCAAAGGCTTTCTGAGAACAACAACTCTGCAAGAGGGGCTGGAATTAGCCGAAATAGTCTATATGAAAGAATTTGTCAAGGCTAGGGCGGAGACAGCGCGCGCAATGTTGAAACAAAGAGAAAGATCGCAAATAGGAAATGGGTAAAACTCACAAACGAAAAGAAAAATGAAAAGATGAAAGAGGAGATGAACGAACTTTCAACAACGATAGAGAAGATAGATAGATAGATAGATAGATAGATAGATAGATAGATAGATAGATAGATAGATAGAGAGAGAGAGAGAGAGAGAGAGAGAGAGAGAGAGAGAGAGAGAGAGAGAGAGAGAGAGAGAGAGAGAGAGAGAGAGAGGGGGGAAGATACATTTTCTAATGAAGAAAAAGTGTCATTATCGGTTCTACCATCACTATCAGTACCGGAGCCAAAAGTACTATTATAATGATGGTGGTGGTGGTGTTGATGGTAGTGGTGGCGATGGTAGCGGTAATGGTGGTATGGATTATTCTCTTTTTTTTTTAGGATGGGATGGGATAGGAGGGGAAAAGAGGGGAGGGGGATTTAGGATATAAGGGAATTGGAGGAAAAAGCACGAAAATTAAATAAAGTAAGAGATAAAAAAAAGAGAGGGTCAGACCCTCGTGCTAACTTTTGATCTGGAATTCAGATACTGAATTGTGACATGCGAATGGTATATTTATACTCCGTAGCAATGGCAGCAGTACAGCAGGTTGTAGGTGATATCGGAAAAGATGTGCCACAAAGCCAACTCAAAGCCTGTCATAATAATAATAATAATAATAATAATAATAATAATAATAATAATAATAATAATAATAATAATAATAATAATAATAATAATAATAATAATAATAATAATAATAATAAGTAATAATAATAATAAAAATAATAATAATAACAATAATAATAATAATAATAATAATAATAATAATAATAATAATAATAATAATAATAATAATAATAATAATAATAATAATAATAATAATAATAATAATAATAATAATAATAATAATAATAATAATGTATGCTAATTATCTGAGTCTTATTGGTAACTCCCCATTCTATAGTGCAATAATTAATATGACTGAGGGCTATCGAATGGGCAGCCATTATGCGAGTGGTAGTCTCAAAATTCTTTTATAAGTGATCAGTACATTAGTATCCCTATTAAATGGGAATCGAGCAACATGTAGTCATCAGAGTGAATTTCTAGATTTTTGACAGTTTTGCTAGGTGTAATGATATTGCCACAAACACTAATTGTGTATTCCGGAATTCGTGCTATGTGGTACCTATAGCCAATATGCGTGCCTTGTGTTTTACTTTCGTTGATTAACAGCCCAATTTCTTGATAATAGTTTTTAATTTTTGACAGTGTTTTCTGCTCTTAATGTTAGCTCTGGAAAATTATTTATATCACCACTAAGGAGTAGCTGAGTGTTATCTGCATACTGTACAACTAAACAGTCGGACATGACATTAGATAGATCATTTATATAAATGGAGAAGAGGATAGGACCAAGGTCTGATCCCTGAGAAACACCAAATGATACATTTTTTGAAGTAGAGATAACATTGCTAAGACAAATTGACTGTCTGCGATCAGTTATATACTCTCTGAACCAGGTCGGGTCAGTATTTAGGTTAGTACATTTATTAATAAGTGGCTTGCACTGTCAAAGGCTTTTGATAAGCCTAAAAATACAAGTAGAGAGATTTTTTATTATCTATTTTACCTTTTTTTTTTATCCCTTAACATTTCATTTTCAGCAGAGAGATTCTGTCTGAAATCATGCTGTTTACAGATAACAGTCTGTTTGTCTCCAGATATGACACTAGTTGACATGCAACAATTTTTTTTTTCTAACATTTCAGAGAAAATGGTTACCAGGGAAATCTGACATTAGCTTGCAACATCTTCTCTATACCCTCTTTTTATGTAGATAATTACTCATGAATTCTCTCCAAGTAGCAGAAAACCTTCAACTAACAATGGAGGTATTTGCATTCATTGTGACACAAAATACAATCACCGGTAGTCACCGTGGCTCAAGCGGTAGCGTCCACGACTCTGAGGCGGCAGGTCGAGGGTTCGCGCCCCGTCACGGTCTGAGGTTAGAAAGGGCATGCACTCAGGGTAACGATTACATCTGCCAGAACAAGTCCTTCGCAATGAGGGCAACCGTCCTAGCCCCTGGAAGAAAAGGGAGTCCGTGACGTAAAACCGGAACAGAACGGAACGGTAGAGCATCTTTGATGCATTGAAAGGGTATACCATCTGGATCATAAGAACCAGACTTTCTTAGGCTCTTTATGGCAAGAATTATGGTGGAGCAATCAACAGGAATAAAGTTAAAAATATATCATTATTGCCACAGCAATGCAAGATTAATGAAGGAAATGGATTCGGAGAGGAGAGATATGCGGAAAATGAGACTAAAAACTGCATACTATGAAAAATAATATTGTATAACCACTTAGAATATGAGAGCATAAAAATTTAGTCACAGGCTTATACAGAGATTGAAATGATTATATCGGATTGCATACAAGCTCTATACGCATCACATTTTTTGTTATTATTAAATACTAGGCCATCATTATAATAAATACAACAGTAATGTTAATCCTTTAGTGTTATCACACATGAACGATTTAATTACAGGATGTATATGAAGTGTTTTCATGAAATAAATACCTAATTATTAACATCTTCATAATAATCATCTGCAATCTTTCCAAACAACCTCTGACGTAATTTAGATGTGCAGCGCCTGTAAAACAAAATATATATTAAATATTTATATTGCTATAGAGCAGTGGTTCTCAAACTGGGGGTAGTTACCCCTGTGGGGTAATGAGGCCGTTCCTTGGGGTTAATGATGGCCATCTAAAATCAGTATCTCTTTGGAGTAAAATTATGTAAGTTGATAGATAATAATAAATAGATGAATGAATGAATTAGTAATACGGATGTAAATAAACTAATATTCATCATATGTAACTATCCAAGTTATTCCCCCAACATTCGTTTTCTTCAATTAATGTAAAGCCCGAAAGAAAATGCGAATGCCACGAAGAGTCTGTGATGTAACCGAGTAAAACATCAAGAACCAGCCATGAAGGAGTGGAGGAGATAACTTTGCTGATTACTATCAACTCTCTACTGTCTCCAGTGAACGTTCTGCGATTGATGGGGTAATTCTTCATTTCTGAAAAAAAAAATATTATTTCTTACATATAAAATGCATTAAAATATTAGCATTCCAATATTTTTCTTTGAGCAATGCAGCAATAATGTATATTTTATCTTAGAAATAATGCTTTCATTTCAGTTTGTGATAAAAGGAGCAATATTTTGATTTTATCTTTTGTCAACGGAATAATGTCTCAATTCTTTGTTCCTTAAGGAAAATTAATTTCGTAATATAAAATGCATTAATAATGACATATTCCAATATTTTTCATTCCTTTAATTTCACATAACTGATGAGGAATCGGGACAGGGGTAATGATGATCTATCACAGCACTGCCAGGGGTAAAGATATTAGAAAATTTGAGTACTACTGTTTAGAGCAACTTTATTTTTTAAATTTCTAAGTAAATTTACATTGAAAATTTTATGCATAATAATACAGACAGCCAACTCAGTGTCAGACAATATACATATTACGTCCAGTTACACAAAGTAGAGAGATACCCAGTAGACAATGGGATATTTCTTTTATTAAAATGGTAAAGGAACATTGATGGATGAGACTGTAAATTATGTCCGCGGCATTTTTATTTTTAGCTTAACCCCAGATACTGTACTTTTTGCCACATTCCTTCCAAAACTCATGTACTCTGTCAAATTTAAAAATTATATACACTATAAGTAAACAAATGTATCAATTTCGGCATAGCAGTGGGAATTCTATTTTTTCTAATAGATAAAGCAATGCTGACTTGACTGATTTTGTTTAAAGATAATTAAATTTATTTCAACCTAATACTGCTGACCGTTTTGCACATGAAGAATTTCAGGAGTCTAAGAAGGAACTTCAAAAAGCTGTTAGCTCTTAACTGCGAAGAACATTTACAAAATTTCTGATGGGCTTTTGATGGTGAATTCTTCTCAAGTTTCTGTTGTAAACATATATATGACAATGAAAAGTTATTAGAAAATTGCGGAAAAAAATAAGAATCTCCTGGGTTACTTTGGGATGCCGAAAGCCCTCTTCTTTTTCTTCTTCCGGGAATTACTCCAATACCACCAGCATTGTTCATCTGATTATTTGAGATCACGACATTGTTGTTATTCTCATTGTTGTTATTATTATTATTGTTGTTATTGTTATTATTATCATTATTATTGTTATTGTTGTTATTAATGATGTTGACGATGTTGACGATACTCTCGACTATGAGGACGATGAAGGCTGCAAATGTGAAGGCTGTTGATTCTGGTGTTGACGTGGTAGGACAATAATTACGACGGTGGCGATGCGTCGCTTTCCTCAGACTCATTATCAGGTGGGTAGAAGAATCGGAAGAGGTTTTCGCTCCATTTTGTCTTTCCGTGTTATAGGCCTCTTTTGTAATTATGTTGGGGTTTAATGTCCTTTTTCGTTCAGTAGCTGGAAGAACAGAAATACCGGCTATCGAGATACCTGTAGTACTAGTATAATATTGACCTTGGCCGGCAGAACGTGTTCCTACTCTGTCTAGGTGATATGAAGGGGATAAATGTACAAGTGTAGGGGTATAAATTTCATCGGTGAAGTGCTTATGCCGTTGATCGAATGCCAACAGCGAGTCATTTAATTTTTGACTCATCAGATGACTCGGAAAGGCGTGATTTGATACGATTGTCTCTGATGTTTGTATTTTCATAGTGCTGGGCTAAGCGCAAAACCTAGTTAATGCCAAGTGAAAGGAACAGATATCTGAAAGTAAGAACCGCAAGAAAATATAAGTAAAATGTATGTGAAATAAAGTTATCGCAGTCACAGGTAAGTTCCATCAATCCATATTTGGAACCCCCCCCAAAAAAAAAAAAATGCATCTGAAGGGGAAGATTAACATTTGGTATATAAGCAACATCGAAAATGGTATCCGCCAAAATATTAGAAATGAAATATTGCAACCATTCAAAATGTTTATTATAATATCAGAATGTCCCATACTTGAAACTTTTCTTCATATTTTTAAGGACTGAACATTATAAACTTTACATATTTGCCTTTTAATAATTCGGCAAAAACAATAATAACAACTAATAATGACAACTACAATCATTATTACTATTATTATTGAAATATTACTTATACTGATACTGTTACTACTATTACTGCTACTACTACTACAATTACTACTACTACTAATAATAATAATAATAATAATAATAATAATAATTAATAATAATAATAATAATAATAATAATAATAATAATAATAATAATAATAATAATAAAAATAATAATAATAATAATAATAATAGCAATAATAATAATAATAATAATAATAATAATAATAATAATAATAATAATAATAATAATAAATTAGGGGTTCTAAAAACTGTGAATATATTTATTATAAGTACTTCAAGTGTCACTGCACCACTTTTCATACAACGCAGATACCGTCAAGGTTTTTAGTTCCCTTTATCATAAAAAAGGCGCTACTTACGTTACTTAAATAAATATAAACAATATATTCAGATAGTCATAGTCATATTCATAGATTTTATTGCCAAATATTTAGTGTATATTCGGGAATAAATATGTACTTTCTATTTGGCAATTAACAAATATATTATTGGCAGGCAGTTTAATATACATTTCACATAATTTTAAGTATGACAGCAATAGTTAACAAAAGCTCCTATATAGCAATCTCATACTTGTATTAACACAAAACTGTAACCTGGACAGTATTTCATTTTCGCGATACAAAGCGATCAACCAGTATTAAGACAAGCAACACTACCTATCACATTAAGCAAGGTCTCAAACGCTGCCTCTTCTACGGCCACCGTGAAAATGATCATGACACATGAAAGCTACCGGTGACACTCCCCCCCCCCCCCAGGGTATATTGAACCGTTAGATGGTAAAGACATCTAACGGTGAACGATTCAATTTACCCGGGGGGGAGGGATTACCGGTAGCAGGTCGAGGGTTCGTTCCCCGCCACGGACTGAGGTTAGTAAGGGCATACACTCAGGGTAACGATTACATCTGCCAAAACTAGTCCTTCACAAGAAGGCAACCGTCCTAGCCCTTAGTAGAAAGGGGAGTTCGTGACGTAAAAACCGAATCAATCAATCACCGTTAGATGGCTTTACCAATGCGTGCCTTTTTTCCTCCGCATTATTTTTGTTTTAAGAACAATAGGTAATTATTATATTTTCCATGCTGAAAGTTATTCATTGGCATATATTTCCACAATGGTTAACTTTTTTACCCTACGGTATCAATATCAGCTATGCACAACAAGTCTGTGGTAAAATAAATATTATGTATATAATAATACTGTACTTTAAAAAACGTACTCAAGTACTAACACATTGAGAAGCAAGTCACACTGTAAGAGATATATTCATTTAAATATGTTATACTAATAATAATTATGAAGGAGATCGGATATACTCATGATCAGACCACGCAATAAATGGCTGAGGTCATCATTTTCTGCAGTAGGAATTGGGAGCTTCGCCCCCTCTCTTGTAAGTGTCTGAAGGAGTGAAGCCCTTGCTCTAACCATATCTAGCTCCCGGTGAGGTTCCAGAGGGAGGCGAGAGCACGGCAAGTCCTCCATGCTTCGTCCTCCTTTGACGATGGTGGATGTTGATATCTCATTTTCCACAGTATTGTTATTGCTGATATTGATTGAGTTGATGTTGTTGTTGTTATTATTATTGTTATTATTTTCATTGTTATTATTACTGCTAATGCTGAAGGCCGCATCTGCGAGGAACTGCACTAGTAAGAATATGAAACTGAATAATGGAAAGATCTCAAGAGCTGAGTTATGAGAGGCGGAACATGGATAGTGATAATGCGTCATGGTGATAGTTTATAGACCTTTTCTTAAATTAATATATATCCTTATTATTTTTTATAAGTATTTCTGTAATCATATAGTAAAGATTAAGATTCATAACATTTCAAACAATCAATTTTTGTCTACATAAAATAGTTTTAGAAAATCAACAACAACAAAAATTGTGAAATTGTGAAATATCCTCAGCGCAAATAAACTGATAAACCTCAAAGAAGAACTTGAAGGTATCACATCACAATCCAATGCTTTCCTTTTCTAGAGGATGATGACACGGTTGGCACAGTGAAGGGGTTACGAGTGTGGCACTGTTGTCTACATCCACAAAGAATACCTTTGCCCCAACTTCCTCAGCTACTCCAGTAATATGTTTGCAGAGTACAGATGTCCAACAGTATGGATCATTATTTATCTCCTCTAATGCTGAACTAACTGTGGCCACTAAAGTGTGTGCCAAGAGGCATGTGATGGCACTTAAATTGAAATTCACTTTTTCTTGCAAATACTTCAACATGCGGCGTCTTCTGCAATATAACAAAATAAATTTGATTTTAGAAAACCATAATAATGCTTGCGCCGTAACCAGACACTATATCTATCTATCTATCTATCTATTATATATATATATATATATATATATATATATATATATATATATATATATATATATATATATAATCAATAGCATGTTAACAAACAACATATTTGTGAAATAAGTTGAAAGGTTAACTTACCTTCTTCCTATTATGGGGGGAATAATGACAACAACTTCGTTAGAAGAGTCTGAGTTCGATGATACGGAGCCAGTGCTGACATGAATGTTGTTCTGGGAATTGGCATTGTTGTTGTTATTATTGTTATTTATTTTGTTGACTGCACTGACGACGCCGTTAAATACAAGAAGAAGAAATGTGATAAAGTTATAAGAGTTAAAGCCATAGGAACCTTTGCCTCCAGGACAAGAGCGTTTTTGGCGAATAGGCGAAGACGAAAATAAATATGGAAAATTGAAGTTTTCGACTTTATTCTTCGACGAATATAAACATGGGAATTTATTCTTCATTCTCATAAAAACTGAGTTTGCCATCTTGTTTTCGCTTTCAATTTTTGCAGGATATGTAGACCTCCTGGTTAGTGGGGCTTGTCTAACTCTTCTTTCGCTGGAAGACATTTTTTGAATAGCTGCATTCTCACAGGCTAATTTCTGTAAATAACTACCAGCAGCTGCAGTCAGTTGATATTGAAATTCATTGTACGTTCCTTCGGTCCAGCATTGTGCAAGATTTATCAGAGAACAGAAAATAAGAGAGAAACGTAGAGACATTGCGAAGAGATAGACTATATTCTTATTATAGGAAGTTATAAAACCTCTTCTAGTGTATACATATACTCGTATATGCTAAGTCTAACATATAGTAAAGAGATTGGACTTCCCTACAAAAAACATCTCACCTGTAGATTGAAGCTGAATGGTGCTGCCATCTAGTGCTGAGTGCTTATATAGGTGAGTGGTAAATTTTTCAATATTTACTCTGTCTTATTTGCAATCAGTCATCCATCTAAAGATTGTAGTTAATCTTGATGCACGATAATAGTTAAAACTTCGAAATTATTGATTTCAAAGAACGGTCTCTTTGTTTTCGTAGTCACCGTGGCTTAAGCGGTAGCATCCGCAACTCTGAGGCGTCAGGTCGAGGGTTCGTGCCCCGTCATGGTCTGAGGTTAGCAAGGGCATGCACTCATGGTAACGATTGCATCTGCCAAAACAAGTCCTTCGCAAGAAGACAACCGTCCTAGCCCTTAGTAGAAAAGGGAGTCCGTGACGTAAAACCAGGACATAGTCGGAGGTCTAATTACATAACAGTTTAAGCAATGTGTGTGATAGCATGAAGGCGTGCTGAAGGATGTGTTCATTATGTTTAGCTTCTCCCAGCAGATAAACAGACATTGCCCATAGTAAAGGTCACTTACCCAAGGAGAAATATACTAAAAGAATGACTAAAGTTTATCACCTCACAAAAGAATACAAGCCCAGAATACATTCCATAAAGTATCGTCCGCAGATTCTCTAACTTTCTCGTTCAGAGACAGCTAATGTACAGAAGTTTTCTTTCCAGTTTCCAAGGATGGGCTGGCTTCCAGATCGATCAGGGATACCACAAAACGACATATCAAAAATTCAAGATCGTCCATATCTATAGTGATATTTGATTGGTTACAAATATGCCACTCGATACAGTTAGTGCCAAGTTTGAGGATGGGTGCCAGCGCCATCGAATACGACAAAATGAAAGTTATATTAGAGTAAGATGTCAGAACAGAAGGCAAACGTGAACATAATTGGGATAATGAAGAGAAATTTCTAGAAGAAGAAGAAGAAGAAGAAGAAGAAGAAGAAGAAGAAGAAGAAGAAGAAGAAGAAGAAGAAGAAGAAGAAGAAGAAGAAGAAGAAGAAGAAGAAGAAGAAGAAGAAGAAGAAGAAGAAGATAACGCTGCTATGATATCTTGCTCACTGCAAGAACACGTTTCTGAATATAATCCACGACCCCCAACACCTATACCAGTCAATTGATTAGTCACAATGTTCGTATTCATAATATCATTACCATTCTGATTGTTATTGTTATTATTATTGTCATTATTATTGTTGTTGTTATTTGTATTATTGTTGTTACTATTACTAACAGCTACGTTGATGATAAACTGCAGCAGGAGTATGGTGAAGCTAAAGAAACTGAAAATAGTAAATTCACCATCGGTGTATGGTGAAGGACAGACTATTTTCTTTCGTCCTTTTATTTCTGTTATTTCAATGTGTCTGTCTTTACCAATATTTCGTATCTTGTCACTACTTTTTCCATTTGAGTTTTTCTCATTCGCGAAAATTCTCTTCCACCAAAAGCGTTCACCAGAGCTTCGCTTTGGGTAGTTTTCATTCACAAAAATGTTACTCTTGGTAGAATATGGGAGTAGTGTAGACAAGTTGTAATCAAGTTTCGCCAACACGAAAGGCTGTGTTTGGATACTTGGATTTCTCCCTCCTATTTCTGTTAAAACAAGAGTGCTCGCCAATGGCATCTCATTCATCTTAGTATACATCACTTAACTCATATATTGTTCAGTATTATTCATAAAACCATTTCTTTGGACAATATTTATTTTCAATCAAACTTGAATGCTGCTGTATGACAGACTAAATAATCTCATACGTTATCTTGTCCTACGACATCTGCAAAATGGAAAATATTAAAAAGGATTAACTGTCCGAACAAGAGGGAAAAAAACTATGCTATGATTTATACATTAGTACAACTCTACGGCAGCTATATGATCATAACGCTCAGGAAGTTACCCCGTTATGAATAAACCATACACTTTGCAACTCTAATTTCATTATCAAATACCACTTGCAGCAAAACCCTAAACAAATCGGACGTGACTTACACGTATCATTCCGCCACCGAAAACACACGCGCTGCTCACAATATCATATTGTATAATAGCTTCTGGATTCGTCATGAGCACGAATTCATGTAGACATTCCTCCCAGTGATATACATTCCTGCTTCATCACAATACTCTACCTTCTGCAGATGTTGAGATAATCTTTGAGAGAAATTGAGCAAACAGTTATCCAAACAGCTATTTGTAAAACGAGAGTATGCTCAGCACTTTTTTAAGCAGGCTTAAAAAAAGGTGGTTTAAAAACATCTACGCCACACCACCCAAACAGCACCTCGAACTTTCTTCAGTAGAAAATACACAAGCTACCGCAGCTACCTAGGAGAGGAAGACTAGCGATGATGGCGACAGCCAATAAGAGTTACAGCCTCTTACTTCCTATAGGCGCGTGCATCAGTTTAGAGGTGAACGGTGTGCAAGAGCGTTTGCCAAAGCTTCAAAATATTATTTTGTTTTTTATGATTGTGGCACCAGGACAGGTAAAAAAAAAAGGTAAAATAAATCTACCCTCATCGAGCCTGGGTACGAAGTACACATAAATAGAAACAGAGATGGGGAGTATTGTGACTTGTCAGATGTGAAAGGATAATAAGAGATGTGTAACGAATATCCAAGAATATTCGGTGTTGTTGTAGGCATAGAAAGAGAACCGTAACTGAAGGAAAACTTAACCTCGAACTGTCCTGGACAGTCTTATTCAAGTTCACAAGACCCTTCAGCTGATAATACAAGACGATGAGTAGATATACTGCGAAAATAACATGGCATTGATTATATACTATAACTGTGATACAACTTCTGTTAACACTATCATTGATATTACTTATTACAACAATAGCGTCATAAACAAACAAACAACAACAACAACAATAATAATAATAATAATAATAATAATAATAATAATAATAATAATAATAATAATAATAATAATAATAATGATAATAATAATAATAATAATAATAATAATAATAATAATAATAATAATAATAATAATAATAATAATAATAATAAAAATAATAATAATAATAATAATAATAATAATAATAATAATAATAATAATAATAATAATAATGATAATAATAATAATAATAATAATAATAATAATAATAATAATAATAACAATAATAATAATAATAATAATAATAATAATAATAATAATAATAATAATAATAATAATAATAATGATAATAATAACAATAATAATAATAATAATAATAATAATAATAATAATAATAATAATAATAATAATAATAATAATAATAATAATAATATTGTATTGGACACAAAGCTGCAGGATAGGTATAAGTATGCCCTTTCTTGAGTCTGGGCATACAATGTACTTCTCTATACTGTTCTATAAAGTTACACATTAGAAAGGAAGTTTTTACACATGGTTACCTTCCACTGGCTCATAAGAACATTCAGGACATTCTTAATAACTCAAACTGTAGTTAAATGAGCATGGCAGAATAAAACAAAATTGGATGAGTATTTTTGCTGAACTATTTATTGTATTGCTCGTTTACTAAGGACCATATAAGTACATTTTTAAGTTTGTATGTACCAATGCTTGTATATGTCCAGCACAGAAATACAGACACTTAAGATCTGTGAATGCTTGTGATAAACAGAATCACCAATAGTGCCATATTTTTTATGAATGTATGATATGCTAACTAAATATACAAACAATCCAAAACTAGGGTCTCAATGGCAGTTACGTTGTGCATTCGATAAATAATAATGTATGGCATCACGATATGGCATCTGACAACAGCGCTACAGATTATTGACTAGAGACGGTACCTACGATAGTTAATGATGCTGAAATGGCTATACAGAAGTACCGTTGTTGGGTTGTTGATTGGGACGTAACAGTATCTTAATATCTTCAAAAAGAAAAAAAAAGTACAGTTGTATGCCTTATAGCACGAGGTCGAAAAGAAATTCAGCTCATGACATAGACCACAAAAGCGTTATACTGTGCTTATAGCTTTGCCCTATTAACGGTAACGTTGGGGGTTCTGTGTTCAGAGCATCAAGAACAGGTTTACGTAACTTCAGTATATAATGCTCTGAAGGTAAAGAGAGAGGGCGGTAAGCATATCAGTATTCTATTTCAAATTTCTTGAAAATTAATGATCTTGTACAAAATTAAGTGCCCTCCCCTCCTAATGTAGCTGCATTTTCATTCTTTGCAGAATTATGGACTGGTTTCTATATCTAATATTGAGTTTATACCTTCATTCCATCCCATGTGTATTGGGAGCCGAAGAGATTCCATCTCTCTTGTACCAACATCGGAGAAACCTTCAGGAGAGTGAACTCTTTAATAATTTCGAGTTCTCTTATCCTCCGAAGGATCGTACGATGAGAAGCAAAGGGAGCTGCCCCTCGACGGTAGACCCAGCTGCTTCAATTTTTAATTTTCTCAGCAGCACGGTGCTAATAACAAATTTAGCTATCAACATGATCATCAGCATTAACACAAACAATAACAATAACAACAACAATAATAACAATAACAATAATAATGACAATAATTTAAACAACAATAACTTGATGTTAACTATTATGAACACAAACACAGCTATGCTTGGAAGAAAGTTTACAGACAGAAAAGAAAAACGTGTACCGAACTTTTCCATTTATAATGGGACATTATGCAAGTGCAAATACACACCAAGAGCAGTAACATATACAAATGATACTGACGAGGATATGAGTGAAAAATCAATCAATAAAAGGAAAACAGAAATGCCTTTGAGAGCTTATGAAAGGAAGCCTAATTCCATAGCCTTTAGAAATGACAAGAAGAACGAAGGGAGTTCAGAAGAGAGGGAAATTGATCTCAAACATTCATCACTACCGGAAGTGACTCATGATTCAAATGACGCCCCAAGAAAATCCAGCACCAGGTTTAGAGGGACACCAATGATTAAAAACAGATCTAGTGGTTCTCTGTCTGAAAAGGAACCGCCAAGAGGTTTCATCTCGTACACGAGGAACTTCACTAATAAGAGAGAAATGCCAAAACAACATCAGCAACAAATTATTCATTTTTCTAGCAATGAAAGTCACTTCCTCTCCAGCATTCTGCTGCATCAGAAACCCGTGTATTGCATTTCGTGGATAATTTGCCAAAGGTTAAAGGATAAATTGCAATCGTCAACGACGGAATGGATTATGGAAAATCTCACCATTTCAATTTTAGAGGTTGAATTTGCTTCTCACCTCTCCCAAGACCAACGGAGTCACCTTAGAAAGACAATTGCCAGAGGAAGGTATTCAAATGATTGCAATGTATTGAAAAAAGTATGCCAGACTTAGAGGTGTCTTAAAGCCGTATGAGATCACGTAGGAATAAAGAAGATATGTATACTTTACCGGAGTTTTATTATTCCAGTATTGAAGTAAATGAAACTAACTGGACCACTTCTAAAGCAGAAGTGTTTGAGAAGGGGTCTAGTTATGACCTAATATATGGCATTATATCTTTTGTTGATTCAAAAATGGGATTCCTCGCTATTTAATGATGCATGTTAACAGCTTCTTCCCACACACATACACCCACCCATAAGCACACACACACACACACACACACACACACACACAGGGTGCCACCTCGAACACAAATTCGAATTTTCCTTCAGGTTTGACTTTTGTTTTTCTTTTTCTTTTTATACTTAAATTACCATGGTCAAGTTTTTAAGTTAAGATGTGTGTTACCAGAAAGGAGACAAACTGAGTCACTAAATAGCACTTATATGGAGATATAAAAATTCTGTGTGAAGGTAAATTAGAAGTTTTTCTCTTTTCTTTTTTTTTTCCTCTTTCTCGTCTTCTTTCTATATTCTGTGAGAGGGAGAACATAAAAATGAAGCCATCTCTGTCCCAAACCTCTCCCAGCCATGGGTCGGGAGAAGGGGTAGTCATCAGAGGACTTAAACAGAGAATCAAGAAGTTAGAGGAAATGGTTATAAGCCTTGATGATAAAATTCGGAATATGGATGGAGAAATGAAAGAGAATGAAACACTCAGAGAACAAATAAGATCTTTGGAGGAAGCAAATAAAGCACAAGGGCAGGAGAGAAAGGAACTAGAAAAAAGAATAAAGAAGCTGGAAGGGGAAAAGAGTCAACTAGAATCTAGAATTTCTAAACAAGAAGATAAAAACAAACAGCTAAATGACAACCTAAAGGAATTAGATGTTAGTTCACTGCTCTCTTCTGAGAGAGACGAGATTGCTGCTTGGAATGTTCAGATTAAGGAAAACATTGAACAGTTCAGAAAAGAGTTCCAGGAGCTGAATATGGAAAATGATGCCATGAAAACGTCCTTTGCTGATGCACTAAAGGGGAATGTGGCAGTAAAAGAGGCTGTAAAGGTGGTGGCACTGGAAAACATACAAACAGTTGACTATAAAGAGACAGTAATCGAAAAAATGAAAGACGTTGTGATGGAAAGAGCAAACCCACTCATCAGACAGGCACTTGATAAGGAGAAGACAGTGGTAATCTCAGGCATAAGTGAATCCCAGGAGCCAACATGGCAGGGGAGACTTGAAGAAAATAAAGCTAACGTTGTAGACCTGATAAGAAAGCTTGGAGTAGTATGTGGTCCTGAGGATATTGTAAACATACACCAACTAGGTAAATATTCGAGGGAAGGAAAGCCGAGACCAACAAAAGTAACCTTTGAGAGAGGGGAGACATGTAGGGAAATATTGTTGAGAAAAAAAAGTCTAAAAGACCTTCAAGAATGCAAAGAAGTGTTCATTAGACGATACAGAACACAGGAAGAGATGGGAAAGATCAAAAACTTGTTGCAAGAGGCAAGAAGGTTAAATGATGAAAGAAATGAAGAAGAGAAGAAAAATTTTCGTTACAGAATACTTCCAGACAAAGGGGAGATAAAGAAGATAATGACAGAAGATCAGGGGATGGGGCCTCAGTAAGATTGTTATACACAAATGCTGATGGATTAGCTGGTAAGGCAGTAGAATTAAAAGATAGGATTCACAACAGTAAGGCAGATATAGTAGCAATTACAGAGACTAAGTTGAGTGAGGACATAAACAGTGTCACAGTTTTTCCTAAGGGCTTCAGAATACTAAGGGTCGAAAGATCTGAGAGGACTGGTGGAGGGATAGCACTGCTCATAAGTGAGAGGATTCAAGTTGAAGAAATAAACTTGGCTATAGAAAGTGAGTTCAGGGAATTTCTTGTTGCTCGCATAAATACTGGGTCAGAGAGCATTATAATAACTGTTGTATACAACCCACCAAGGAACCAAAATAGGCTTGAAATTTATGAGGAAAGTCATATAGGTACGATTGAAGTCATAAACTCAGTTGTTAACATGGCGCGGGAGAAAAAATGTAGGATTTTGATTATGGGAGACTTTAATCATAAAGAGATAGATTGGATAAATCTTGACCCACACAGTGGTGAGGACTCATTTGGGGCAAGATTCCTAGATTGCGTACAAGGGAATTTCCTACACCAACATGTAATGGAACCAACAAGAGCCAGGGGTGGGGATGAGCCATCACTACTTGATCTGGTGTTCACAGATAATGTGTTGGATATTGAAAATATTGAGTATGAACCACCAATTGGAAAGAGTGACCACTGTGTGTTGTTGATGGAGTATATCATTGAAGACATTCTTCCTGAGAGTAGAGGCACTGAGGACATGAGGAGGAACTATCCGAAAGGAGATTACATCAAAATGAATGAGCTTTTTGCAGTTATTGACTGGAGAACCTTATTTTACAACAAATCTGTACAAGAAATGTATGACATCTTTTGTGAGAAATATGGGAAGATAGTAGATTGCTGCATACCTGTCACCAAAGTAGGTGTAATTCATGCCAGAGAGAAATGGTTCGATAATGGGTGTAAAAGAGCTAAGGAGTGGAGAGACAAATGCTGGAAAAGGTATAGGAGGAGAAAAAACATAAATGCCTGGCAAACCTACAAAAGAGCAAGAAATGACTACCTAAGTAAAAGGAGAGAGGCAGAGAGAGATTATGAGAGGGACATCACCAGGAAGGCTAAAGAAAATCCCAAGCTTTTCCACAGCTTTATCAGGGGAAAACTGAAGGTAAAAGAACAGGTTTTAAGGCTAAAGAGAGCGGATGGAAGCATCACTGAGACGGACGAAGAGATCTGCAAAGAATTGAACAAGGAGTTTCAGTCAGTATTTACAGTAGAAAATACCCCACCCCCTCAGATTGCAGTGATAGAAGCTCAAGGGCCGGTATTAGAGAACATCAACCTTGCAGCCACAGAGGTATGCAAAGCGCTGATGGATTTAGATGTTCATAAAGCTACAGGTCCTGATGACATATCCCCTCATGTGCTTAAAAAATGCGCAAACACAATATCAGTGGCACTAAGTATCATATTTAAGGAGTCACTGGAGTCGGGGGAGATTCCAAGATGCTGGAAACAAGCAAATGTGATACCTATCTTCAAAAAGGGAAGGAGGGATACGGCTCTGAACTATAGACCAGTTTCCTTGACCAGCATAGTTTGCAAAGTTATGGAGAAACTACTAAGGAAACATATCTCTCTTCACTTGGAATCCTTCAACTTTTTGTCAGTGAGGCAACATGGCTTCAGAGAAGGAAGATCAACAGTAACAAACTTATTAGAATTTTATGATGAGGTAAGCCAAATCTTACAGGAAAGAGAGGGCTGGGCAGATTGCATATTCCTAGACTTCCAGAAAGCGTTTGACACTGTTCCACATGGGAGACTTATTAGGAAGCTGCAATCAATGGCTAGAATAGGTGGAAATGTCTTGGAATGGATAAAAACTTACTTAGAAGGAAGGGAACAGAGGGTTAGAGTAAGACACTCAGTGTCTGAATGGAGAAGAGTTAGTAGTGGAGTTCCACAGGGTTCAGTTTTAGGGCCACTTTTGTTCCTTGTATATGTAAATGACCTACCAGAGTCTGTAAATTCATTCATGAATATGTTTGCAGATGATGCAAAGATTGTGAAGAAAGTAAAAAACGAGAACAATGGTAGAGAACTTCAGGAGGATCTAAATAATCTGCATGAGTGGTCAGGAAAGTGGCTAATGAAAATCAATACCTCAAAATGTAAGGTAATGAGAATGGGTACAAGTGCAAGAAGGCCCAAGCTTGACTACTCGGTGGCTGGAGTACAACTTCAGGAGACAGAAAATGAGAGAGATCTAGGAGTAAACATACTGGTAGATTTGTCTCCAGAAATACATATAAATGGCGTAGTAAGGGCAGCATATGCATTCTTATCAAATGTAAGGGTAGCCTTCAGGCACATGGACAAGGAAATGTTCAGAAATATTTATGTAACCTATGTGAGGCCAAAACTCGAATATGCAGCCCCCTTTTGGAATCCGCACTTGAAAAAGCACATAGCTAAGCTTGAAAAAGTTCAAA
>JAXCGZ010013576.1:22500-25000 GCA_037179515.1 Halocaridina rubra
GATTTTCTCTCTCTGTATATGTCATAGTTAATAATTTTCTTCATCTCCTTCTTACAAAAACACTTCATAGGCTTCGGAGTTAAATACATAAATGGAGGAAGAAATGTTAGATATTTAATACTTCGTCCACCCACATTGTTATTATTCATATTCGAGGTCATGACCATATTCATATTCTCATTGAGGTTGTTGTTATTGTTGTTGTTGTCATTATTGTTGTTGTTGTTATTGTTATTGTTGCTATTCACTACAACGTTCATAATGAGTTGAGCTGTGAGAATAGCTGTGCTCATAACAGCCATTACATTAACACCATCGCCCGGATGTCCACATTTAGAAGAGCGATTCTCATCCACTGCCTTCATGCCAAAATAACCCGAATGCTTATGTAATGCATTTTGTGCCGTTATTCCTTCTGCAAAGGCATTTCCAGGCGCTTGCCATACAGGATGATGTCCCAACATCTCAAAAGTATAAGTTCTCCTTTTCCTTGTCGTTAAGGCTTCATCAGCACCAAATTTTTACCTTCCTTTCCTTGTCGTTAGAACGTAATTTGTATCGTACGTTTGTCTATATGATCCTGATCCTTAAAACTTCAGCACTTAGGTTTTCGAGTTGTTAAAGCTTCATCAGCACCAAAACTTTATTTCTCTTCCATTACCGAGCTTAATTGGTATGGTACTTTTGCCAATATAATCCTTGTCCTGGAACCTGCATCATCACTTAGGTTTCCGATTTGTTAAAGCTTCATCAGCACCAAAACTTTATCTTTCTTCCATTACCGTCAGAGTATCGTCAGCACCAATTGTCTTTCCTTTTCTCATCAGTAAAGCTTAAATGATGGAGTTTCATTTATTAACATTACACTTCTCAAGTTGAGCCACATGAACACATTTCATATAGTGAAAAACTGATATTTATCTCTTATTCTAGCAATAATTCCTTTCCGTTGTGCAGTAGACGCCTTCTCTAGTTGGCGCACAATGTATTGGAATATCGAGTTGTGAAACGAAAGTTTACGCAGGAGGCAAGAGCTATGAATGGAGTGGTAATACAGAGGGAACAGTTTAAATGACCTTAAACAGCTTCCTCGCGTCGCTGACATACTTTGCGTACACACTGACACAGACGTTCGTACATACCGACTACGATAATATTCTTTTGTGTCAACTTGAAACGATAAATAAGATTCACTTAAAAGTCTTACACACTCAAACACACACACACACACACACACACACACACACACACACACACACACACACACACACACACACACACACACACACACACACACGCACGCACAAGCAAACACAGAAGGAGGATCAGCAGTAACAAACTTATTAGAAGTTTGTAATGAGGTAAGCCAGATCTTACAGGAAAGAGAGGGCTGGGCATATTTCTTTTTTTTTAATTTTAATCTCTCATGGGAGACTTATTAAGAAGCTGCCAGTAATGGCAAGAATAGGTGGAATTGTCTTGCAATGGACAAGAACTTATTTAGAAGGAAAGGAACAAAAGGTTAGAGTAAGTCACCCAGTGTCTCACTGGAGGAAGGCTAGTAGTGGGGTTCCACAGGGGTCAGTTTTAGGGCCTTTTTGTTCCTTGTATACGTGAATGACCTTACAGTCTTGAAATTAATTTTTGAATGTTTGTAGATGATGCAAAGATTGTGAAGAAAGTATAAGACGAGAACGGTGATAAAGAATTTCAGGAACACCTAAATAGTTTGCATGGATGTCAGAAAAGTTGTGAATGAAATTCAATACTTCAAACTGTAAGGTAATGAGAATGGGTACAAGTGCGCGAAGGCCCAAGGTTGGATACTCATTAGCAACTGCAGATCTTCAGTAGGCGGAGAATGAAAGAGATCTAGGAGTAAACATAATGACTGATTTGTCTTCGGAAAAGTATATAAATGGCAGAGTAAGAAGTGCATGTGCTTTCTTTGAAATGTAAGGGCAGCCCTCAGACGCATGGACAAGAATACGTTCAAAAATATTTATGTAACATATGTGAGACCCAAGCTTTAATATGCAGCTCCCTTTTTGAATCCGCACTTGAAAATGCATATTAATAAGCTGGAAAAAGCTCAGTGACATGACACGCAACTGGTGCCAGAAATACACAATCTCAGTTATGATGAGAGGCTGAGGGAATTAGACTTACCATCACTCGAAGCAAGAAAATGAGGGGGGATATGGTGACGGTTCTCAAGTTCCTTCCTGATTATGACAGAGTGGATAGAGGTCGATATATATGGCTTGCTCAAGAACTAGAGGTTATACCGTGAAGCGTCGTAAGAAAGCTTCTTTGCAGGATGTAAGGAAGTACTTTTTTAGTGAAAGAATAGTTGATGACTGGAATTTGCTAATCGAGGAGGCAGTTAATGCTAACTCAGTTCATAGTATTAAGGAAAAAATATGATAAGTATCACTGGGTACAAAAATGGAACCGAGCCGGAGATTGGGAGCTAAGACCATAGGGCACTTACTCGTAA
>JAXCGZ010013576.1:30000-35000 GCA_037179515.1 Halocaridina rubra
GATGGAGAAACTACTTTGCATACGCTCAATTGGTGGTTCTTGTTATCTTGTCTATTCGAAGAAGAGTTGGACGACGGCTCACGAGGATGTTTTTCTAACCAGAATACTGAGTAGAGTAAACCGATGGCAATGGCCAAGTCCTCAAATATAAAAACGCCCAAATAACCAAAGCGTTTGAAGAGTACGGCTGCCGTGGCCTTCCCAGTGGGCATTGACACCAGTGACATCAGTGAAAGCAGTGATAGGCGTGTGGTGCGAGCATTCACTGTAGAAATGGCACTTAAATAAGCACTGCAGCTAAGCATTATACCCATCATCCCACCACAGAAACCAATGGGAACCGAGGGTAATAACATATACCCAGGAGCTATGGACCACCAGTAACAGTTGGCCGTCATGCCTAAAGCTTTCAGTAAAAAACCAATAAAAGAGATAATAACTGGTAAGCGGCGGTCCCTCATATCACTCCAGGCACCCATAAGCAAAACAGCAAATATTGCGGGTATATATTCTATCCATTGAGCAAAGGTTGATTTATAAGTATTTACAATATCTTGTACGTGATCTTGCTCCTGCTGAAATTCTCCTGAGTCCAGAGCCAGGCAAACGTTTTTCGAATAATGATGTTGGCACACTTTATCAACCCATAAATTGACTATTGTCACATACTCCAATCCGTAACATAACGTAAATATGAAGAATGATGGTTCGACAGTAATCAAGTGGAGGAGACCAGAAATGCGTTGGCATTTTGATTGAGGTTTGGAGGTTTCTAAGAGACGCGAAGTTTCATTGACGCTGTCTGCCATTTTCCATGTGACTATTTAAAAACTTTGGATATTTTAGATAACTTTTTCTTCGTCACTTACACATATTATACATATTCGTAGAGCCAAATATATATATACTACATTTCTTTACATAAACTACATTCTATGAACTAGTGCACACCAAGATGCTTCTTTAAAAAAAAAAAGTGATACAATTGAACGCTGTGAATATCACCAGTCACTAACTCTCATATACAACTTAGCAACGCATTATGATTATCAATGCGCAGAGGGGGGGGGGTTGATGTTGGAGAGAAACATTTATAATGCCATGATCTTGCAGGTACTGATTGTGGTTATAAATGATAAGTGTCTCAGACAATGGCATCAGATACTGGATCTAAATCTTTTATCAATATTCTTTGTTCTCTTGATATACAGTCAAGGTTACAAAAAAAAAATTGGAATTAACTTTTTTTTCAAACACTGATCTAGCTAAAAATAAAAATGGAAGAATTTTTGATAATACTTGTATACGGAGTTTCGCATACGTCAAGGTTAAACAAATAAAAGCCAATAATTATGAACATTCTCTTGATTTTATAATAAACTTCATCTCAATTTCAGCTGAAAACATATACAAAAGAGGTGATTATATTTTTATGCTAAAACATTCGATTCTTACCAATATGAATACATAAAGCACAACAACAACAACAACAACAACAGTAAGGAAGATTATCTTTCAAAATGACATGATCTCAAAGTCCTGTAAATATTTTTAATGGAGAGAGAAAAGTTGACTGGGCACACTTCAAAGAATTCACATTTATTGTATTGCAACTCTTCATTTCTCCATTCATAGTGGGGGGAAGATGCTTATCAACTTTGATTATGGTTACAGTGAAGTTTTTCATTATCAGTTAATTACATCAGTGTGCAGACATATACACATATACATACATACATACACACACACACACACACACACACACACACACACACACACACACACACACACACACACACACACACACACACACACACATATATATATATATATATATATATATATATATATATATATATATATATATATATATATATATATATATATGTATATATATATATATATATATATATATATATATATATATATATATATATATATCTATATATATATATATATATATATATATATATACATATATATATATATATATATATATATATATATATATATATATATATATATATATATATATATATATATATATATATATATATATGCATGTATATATAAATGCATATATATATATATATATATATATATATATATATATATATATATATATATATATATATATATATATATGTATATATATATATATATATATATATATATATATATATATATATATATATATATATATATATATATATATATATACTCATTCATTTACTTATATCAGCAATCATCTGTTTATATGCATAGTTATTAGTTTAAGTGCTTGCCTTCTTATAATAGGAACGAATGAAATGAGTCATTAATATGGAAATATTAAAAATGAAAAAACTGCCCAGCCTAGGAATTGCTATTTCAAAACTATATATTCATAGTATATATATACATATATATATATATATATATATATATATATATATATATATATATATATATATATATATGTGTGTGTGTGTGTGTGTGTGTGTGTGTGTGTGTGTGTGTGTGTGTGTGTGTGTGTGTGTGTGTGTGTGTGTTTGTGTGTGTGTGTGTGTGTGTGTGTGTGTGTATTCATAAGTATATATATATATATATATATATATATATATATATATATATATATATATATATATATATATATATATGTGTGTGTGTGTGTGTGTGTGTGTGTGTGTGTGTGTGTGTGTGTGTGTGTATGTGTGTGTGTGTGTGTGTGTGTGTGTGTATACAAAGCATATATGTATATATGCGCATATATATATATATATATATATATATATATATATATATATATATATATATATATATATATATATATATATATATATATTTATATATATATATATATATATATATATATATATATATATACATATATATATATATACATATATATATATATATATATATATATATATATATATATATATATATATATATATATATATATATATACATACGCACTCATTCATATGCTCCCTTACTTTTAAAGCTATAAAAAACAAAACTTTACAAAGTGGGGTCAAAAAGAAGAGCCTAAGGTATAAATAATATACACAACAGAGGCACACACGAATATATATGACTGTACATATTACGTAATAAAGCTGATCTCTTGTATTAGTTAATGATAGGTCGAATAGGCCGTGACAAAAGCCACCTGAAAAAAAAAGATATATGTCCGTGTTATTTCGATTATCATCTATACTTTTAATTTATATATACTACAGTGAAGTCATAACATCTCCACGAATGTCATTCTTCTTCAAATAGATTTACAGTGGATAAACGTACGCATAAAGCCATGAGGTAAAAGCAAAAATGACAGCTGCAAAGGCAAATACAGTCCCAGGATAGATCTCTAGCGTCATATTGTAGACGGCAGTAAAGACAGGACCGCTTATTAAGGGCATGATTGTTTCTCCTAATGCCACAACAGAAAATATGGCACCAAGTTCCTCCTTCGGCACCAACTTCGACAAGGCCCCCCGGGATGCGGCGAAGGTCATGCCCGAAAATACCGAAGTTCCGATGGCTGTGTCAGCGAAAGTAATGTACACTGTACTTGAATATTATGATGGAAATATGAAGTATCAAGCTAAAATGAAATAAATAACCACCATTATATAAAATCTTCACTTTATTTTATAAGTCACTATATAATACTCTTACCTATATACATTACCCATCCAACAGGAGCCGTGGATTGAATGATATTTGTGAACATATACGAAGACGATCCCATGAACCCAAATATAGAGTCCTCAACCTTATATCTGTAGCTCAGTAAAGGTAGAACAAATGCATTTCCTGCCAGGAACAGACAAACCTTAGATAAAAACTCAGATATTAGAAAAGCGATATACACAATTTAGATACAGTTTTACGAAAACAAAGTCAAACTGTCAATAGTGAAGTAACTTGTCGGATGGGGCAGGTATCATGTATTTTTGCAGTGACTTACCTATTCCAGAAACAGGTGTTGATAAAACTGACCAAGTTGTGAAAGTGTAATAGTCCCAGGCAAACTTTTTACGTGTGTAAAGAAAAACGAAGTTCGCGGTTCCTACAGTAAGAATTGAAAACGCATATTTAGTTTATCCATGGCGTTTTAACATCAGAATTTTGAACTGTTTACAAGATATTCATTCATAATCAGTTTCTTGTGGAAGGAAAGGTGTACTCACCCACATCAAATAGAAGGCAAGCAATGATAATGATATGACCAATAATGTGCATTCGAGCACCTCCTTCTCTTTTCTTCCAAGCAACTGAAACAGATTCCAAGAGGCGATGTGGGGAAAGTATGTGACACAAGCTAACTTTCCTCTCTGGAGAGCTGTCAGTTTCAACACCAGGATGTTTCTCCAAACGAATTAAAGCATACAGCAGAGTACATGCGATGATAAGTGCTTGGAGACTAAAGACACCTATATATCCATATCTAGTGAATACTGGAGCAGCAATCATTTTACCAAATGGAACTGCAGCCAAATAGAGAAGCTGAATAATTGCTAAACGAATAGTGCGAGTCTCTACTCGAGAAATAGCACTCACGTAGGCACTGCTGCCAAGAAGTAGAGCCATTATGCCACCACCAAGTCCTACGGGCACTGAGGCAAACAACAAGTATTTTGGAGGTAGTGACCACCAATAACAATTGGCTAAAATACCCAGTGACTTTAGCAAAAATCCCACGAAGGGTAAGACTACAGGCAAACGTCGATCTCGAGAATCACTCCAAGCTCCCAAGATCAAAACCACAAACACTGCTGGGAGATACTCAATCCACTGAGCATACATGGACTTGTACGTACTGACCTTGTCCTGTACTGTGTCTTGTTCTTTTGGATATTGCCCAGAATCCAAGACTTTGCATATATTCATAGAATACATATGCTGACACTCCTTATCCACCCATAAATTTACAAGCGTCACAGATTCCAATCCGTAGCAAGTCGAATAGAGAAAATAAGCGGCTTCGACTGTAATTAGACTGAATAAAC
>JAXCGZ010013576.1:40000-50000 GCA_037179515.1 Halocaridina rubra
GTAGAACACTCGACACTGGGTATAATACCTGCTGTGGATATCACCTCTAAAGTCAACAAATCGACGTTTTCTGCCTCCCATTGCTGCTGGAATGTTTACGCTGTTTTGGTTGTTTAGAGCTGAATTACTGTTGGCTACGTTGATGTTACCCAAGTTGTTGTTGTTATCGTTATCATTATTGTTGTTGTTATTTAAGTTATTGTTGACGTTATTGGCAATCTGAGGATCATATAACGGATTTATAATATATATTTTTACGGCAATAGTTTGGTATGTGGGGAAGGCAATTCTGACGTGGACAAAAGAAGACAGGGAGAAACCACACAGATAATACGAAATATGGTAAGGAATGGTAAACATTGTATATATATATATATATATATATATATATATATATATATATATATATATATATATATATATATATATATATATATATATGTATGTATGTATATATATATATATATACAAATGTATATATATATATATATATATATATATATATATATATATATATATATATATATATATATATATATATATATATATATATATATATATATATATATATATATATATATATATATATATATACGAAAATTGATAAATGAAGAATATTAAGCAAATTTGCACTGCACCTCCGTGGCAGTGATCCATAGAGGAGAATTGAATATACATTTATGTAATTTATAGATAGGTAATGGAGGTAATGAATTTATATCCAAATAGAAAAAAATAAAATTCCAAAACCAAAACCAAACCTTAGCAATAAATCAATGACTGTTAACTTACCAGTCCAGCGAGGTTTGCCACAGAGAAGAGGAAGGAAATGAAACTGTAGGTGTTGAATCCACTTGGACTGAAGTCTTCACAAGATCCACTGCCTCCTTCAGGAAAATAGATAATGGGTGGAGGGGCTTCTGTAGTGGAGGAAGTAACCTGTCCCTTTTTCATAAAAGTCCTTCGATGGAGTAAGGGATGTGAGGGTTTCTTTGGCTGGAATATATTAAGAGGATCGAATAATGTTGATGGCATACTATTCCTTGTATGTTGAGGAGAAAAAGCTTTGTGCTGAGGAGGAGCCTGAGAACTTAAGAGAGAATTTGGTGACCCAGGATGATGTTGTAGATCAATAAAAGGATGAGGGGTATTCCCTCCAGAAGCAGGATTTACGTAAGTACTGACCAAATGAGGTAGATATCCAAGGTGAACTGCGGATCTCTCATTTAAAGTTGGTGACGCTGGGTAAGTCTGGAGTCCAAAAGGGTTAAATGAAGTGTTAAGCCAAGCTGAAGACATACTCCTCGTAAAAGGGAGGTAGTTAAGCTTAGATTAAGGTATTATAATCACAGAGGGCGAACGACCACAAGGGATTTTTTTTCTTGCCAGAAAAGATCAGAAGAATTAAGCAGTTATAAAATAAGTGATCCTTAAGACTTTCGTAGCTCAAAGCGATAAGTAATTAAAGCAGCAGCATAGAAATGGAGGGAGGAAGGAGAACTTGAAAAGGGGAGAAGGATTCCTCTTGGAAAAGGCTGGAATGAGAAGAAGAAGTAAACAGTTGTGAGGAAGTGAAGCTTAGGTTGAGGCAGTAAAGAGCTCTTCTATTGGAGATGAACGGTTTCAAAATTACTAGTTAACGGGGTGAACTGCCTGAGTTATGAAGTTACGAGACCATTCATAACGGGAATCTTAATTCACTCACAAAACGCTACAGGTACATATGCTCTCTGCGTGATGCTTCTCCATTAGGATCAAGTATTCTGTGCCGCTATAACGAATTAGCAATAAACAATACACTACACGAACTCCACCAATCTTCAGTTACCGATAAGATATCACATGGAAAATCAAGAAAGAATTTACAACATATTTTATGCCCCAAACATCATATCACACTCTTCACCCCGAAAAAAAAATTGACACAAACTTGCACAACAAGCTGCTTGTAAGCTTAAGCAGGTTAATAAACCAAACAAAAGTAACATTTCCGATCAGGCACCACTTTGCTATCATTGTTTAAAGAGCTGCCGCATCATGGCTTCATCATCATCTAGGAACTTCTGAATATGCATAGGACATTGGTATCTCCTGTGACAAAGGCGACTCCCACTGTTACTTGCACGCCCGACAAAAGCTGCTTCTGCTAGAGCGGTGGTGTTGGTTCCAGGAACTCTTCTCATGGATATCCATTTTATGTGAGCACTGCTGTCGTTGGATAAATAACGATAATAAGTTAAATACATGGATTACTAGAGAGAGACATTAGGCAAAACAAAATATTTATATATGCACACATATACGTATAAACTTATGTAGTCCATAAGAACAGGTGCCTACTATCTATGATTTTCAGAAATATTGTGTATGTTCTTTCCCTCAGAAGTGATAAAATTCAATGGAAGCATACACACAGATATGTATATATATATATATATATATATATATATATATATATATATATATATATATATATATATATATATATATATATATATATATTTATATATATAATATATATATATATATATATATATATATATATATATATATATATATATATATATATATATATATATATATATATATATATATATATATATATATATATATATATATATATATATATATATATATATATATATATATATATATATATATATATATATATATATATCTCAGTACTAACCTGAGTGCTTCAGCAAGGACTTCAGCAATGCCACCCCACTCCACTGCATCAGCATTGGCCCTGCAAAAACTCCGGTAGAGACAGTCAGGGTTATCTGTGATCATGGCTTGTATCTGCGCCCTTATGAAAGTCAGAGATACTACTGCTGCGATTTCCTCAGCTGTTAACAAGATGAATGTGAAATGTCATTGATAATTTCATCTTATATATAGAGAAAAAATTATCTCAGTCTTTGTTAACGCTTATGCAGCACTAAATGGGTAAGTTACTTTCTTAATATCATGAATGAACTTTGCGTTCATCAATGATGAATGTCGTCACTAAGGATATACTCTAATATAGCGTGCCCTATTTTAACAGATTTTGCTTACTCAATATCTGAAATGAGTAAATCAATGAACAATAAAAACGCTTTCAAAAATGAGGATTGAACTTCGATAATATTTATATGCCAAGTAATATTGACAACGGATATTCTTTGAGTGGTAATTCAGTAAAAACTTGATGTAAACTGCTTCCTAGAATGTCAAGTATGAACAACATAAAATCACATTCTTTACAGAGGGACAAAAGACCTCAAATACGTTGTGGAAAAACAGTATATCTATATCTTATTTACCTGTAACTTTTTCATACTCATTATCTAACCAGCATTCATGAGCAGGTGTACCTCTGTTCCTCTTTTCATGCAAGTCTCTCTTATCGCCATTAGTATCATTATCTAGCAAATGTTCTCTTTGATATATAGGCAATTCTTTTTCCATAATATTCCTTTTCTTCCTTCTTCCACCGCCAAATGTGATCATCGTGAAAATATTATCGTTGTTATTGGCGTTGTTTTCATTGGCATCCTGGAGAGATGTTTTTGCAAGCACAAAAGAAAAGAGCGATGCAGTGTTAAGAATTTTACACAAAGAATTATGATATTCAAGTATGTAAATGATCTGCCAAGGCATAAAATAGTTATAACATAATGAAATGGATAAAAATTTTGGAAATATATATTCTGTCAAATAAATTGTTAAATTCTTAAAAAGTCTTAATTTTATGGAGAATGGAGAGATCCAACTAGTCAGAGTCCCAACAGCATGACATTTGAACATTTAATATTTATATTCAAAATTCTGAAAAAGAACTGACTCACAGAAACTAAAAAGCACTTTCAATACTACTTTTCATCTTACAACGTAATATTTACAAAGTCATCCATGCAATAAGTATAAAAATTCCTACCTGGACATTGTTGTTATTGACATTGTTATCATTATTGTTGTTATTGATATTGTTATTAGCATTATTAGCCAGAATACCAACTAAGTTCGTCACAGACATTGCTAAAGCTAGAAGACTGAAGGTACTAAAGCCATCTCCTCCTCTGGAATCCTGTATCGAAAAAGTAACAAGTTAAAGATTGAGTAACATTAATATCTTATAGTACTGAGGATTAATTCAGTCTCTCTTTTTTAGTGTATCTGTGAAATAGCACATATGTTAAAACATGATTCTATAAAAAAAAATTGGTTGTATATCTTGTCATATTCTGTAAATTGTACCTGCTCACAGTCTGCGTTCTGGTTGGGGAACCAGATAACAGGAGGCCAAGCTGTAGTTGTAGAAGTACCAGAAGGTGACCTTCCGTAGGTATTCATCACTTTTGATATGGTTTTTGGAAGTATATCCATAATCCCTGTTGGAAGAGGTGCCACCATTGGATCCTGATAAGGAATTGGTCTACTAGCCCTTGACTCAGAATTCTGGGAAGCCAGCACACCAGGAGTTTGTGACCAAATAGGAAAATGTGGTCTTTTTCTAGACGTCAAATGAGGTAGAAAATCCGAAGGTCTATGTTGCCACATGCCATGCAGTGACAGGGTATTATCAGCAAAATGGTTCATTTGGAGCTTAGGTGTCCTCTTGTGACTTGAAATGTCATTCCATGGTCCTATGTACTTCAAGTCATGTTGGAATAAGCAGAACCCAGAAGTAAAGAACAGTAGCGCTGCTAAGCACGCATTCATTGTTCATGACAGAGTTAAACACATATGAGAGGTAATTTTCTCTACAGATAACAGACACGATAGTCAAGTATTTATCTGAAAACTGCTTTAGAAGAATTATATAAATAATATTACGGTATTATCCACAGTTATAGGTTGCATCATATTCTCTCTTATATAAAGGCAGTTTACACAGTTCGCACTAACACGCCCGAACAGCTACCGTTGATAACTTTAATTATAACACAAAGGCCTAGCCACGTGGAACACGTCTAATACCTTGAAGTCACACTTTGTTCATTCATGTTTACCGTTATAAGTTTAAATGATTTTATATGTTGCCCTGTACTTGAAACGGCATTTCTTCACCTTTGGCCTAATATACCGGTCTTTAGAAGCCGTTAGATAATCTTCGTCCCAAGTCAACAGAAGCTAAGAGGTTTTCTTCTACATGATTATTTTGTTTTGATAAGCTGATTTCTAACAAAATAAAACTCTATTTAAATGCAGACATAAGCTGTGAAGGTAGGTTTAAATAATAATAGTGTTTTTCAGTATGAACACCCATGAACATTGTTCATGACAGAGTTAAACACATATGAGAGGTAATTTTCTCTACAGATAACAGACACGATAGTCAAGTATTTATCTGAAAACTGCTTTAGAAGAATTATATAAATAATATTACGGTATTATCCACAGTTATAGGTTGCATCATATTCTCTCTTATATAAAGGCAGTTTACACAGTTCGCACTAACACGCCCGAACAGCTACCGTTGATAACTTTAATTATAACACAAAGGCCTAGCCACGTGGAACACGTCTAATACCTTGAAGTCACACTTTGTTCATTCATGTTTACCGTTATAAGTTTAAATGATTTTATATGTTGCCCTGTACTTGAAACGGCATTTCTTCACCTTTGGCCTAATATACCGGTCTTTAGAAGCCGTTAGATAATCTTCGTCCCAAGTCAACAGAAGCTAAGAGGTTTTCTTCTACATGATTATTTTGTTTTGATAAGCTGATTTCTAACAAAATAAAACTCTATTTAAATGCAGACATAAGCTGTGAAGGTAGGTTTAAATAATAATAGTGTTTTTCAGTATGAACACCCATGAACAAAGCTTTAAATTAGTTTACTTAATTTTAGAATGTCTGACTAGGTTCGGGTTTCAGAATAGTATTCAGGTATTCCCACTCACTGTCGCTGCACTGATAGGTGACAGAACATTCCCAGCCTGATCGACCACGCTCACCAGCTCTACTCAAAGAACCTCTAGACGTTTCCCATTTAGGAAGAAACTCCACGAAGGCAGCACTGAGAAAGAAGAAAAAAATAATGAATAAATGACTATAAAACTTAGCGTCCAATTATACTGTAGCACATTTGCCTTAGTTGTTGCCTGATTTGTTGCAAGAAATAATTTGATTAGAACATCTAATATCCCACGCACATATACTCACGTTAACACTTCGGAAACATCTGCTCCAAGTTTTCCTAGAGCACTGCTGTGGAAATTCGCCTCACACAAACTCCTTTTAACACACGACTTAGAGGGCTCTTGGTTCGTTTTCATGACGTCTAATATCGAATAGCTAGTCAAATGCAACAGGGAGTCTTGTTTCAATCTCTGCGTCCCGCCTTTGGAATTATTCAAAAAACTGGAATAGGCTTCTTCATTGAAACCTCCAATTTGGATATCAGGTATTCCATTCATGGTACCACTGGGCAATATTTGAGTAGCTAGATACCAAGTTCTCAAGAAATGAAGCCCTACTTTAGCTACGACATCTTCGGCAGTAGGAATGAAGTCACTTTGGTCATCTCTCAGGGACGTAAACACGTCCTCGAGATGATTTAGATGACGACGTTTTCGACCGGCAAATGTGACCATTGTAAAGACGTCTAAGTTATTGTTGTTATTGGCTTCATTTCCGTCCTGTTGTGATTATGAATGAAAAACTAAAAACTTACTCAGCAAAAATCATAAAAGGCTTTAACAATAACTAAAAAAGATAAGAGAGCGCAATAATAATAATAATAATAATAATAATGATAATAATAATAATAATAATAATAATAATAATAATAATAATAATAATAATAATAATAATAATAATAATAATAATAATAATAATATTATTATTAATAATGATAATAATAATAATAATAAAAATAATAATAACATTAATATTTATTATTATTATTATTATTAGTAGTAGTAGTAGTAGTAGTAGTAGTAGTAGTAGTAGTAGTAGTAGTAGTAGCAGTAGTAGTAGTAGTAGTAGTAGTAGTAGTACTCTAAAGTGCATATGACTATAGGAAATTATAGACTAGAATTATGCGCGATATACACAGATAATAAACACAAAAAAATATAAATTATATTCTCTTACTAGAATGTTATCATTGTTGATATTATCGTTATTGTTGTTGTTGTTGATGTTATTGTTTGCGTTGCTTGCTAGGAGGGAGACCAAGTTAGTGATGGATACGACCATCGCCAAGAAGCTGAAGGCGCTGAAACCCCCCCTTGAAGAAGCGCCTGAATAGGAACTCTCCTCACATTCTCATGAGAATGAAAAATAGGATTACTTAAATATTGCGAATAACGGGCACTCTTTTGGCATATTATGCCTCACCGTAGGAGCAAAAAAAAAAAAGACCTAGAAGACTTTGGAATATGTCAAATATATATTTTAATTTTATGAATAATATACCAATGTGAATAACTGACTGAGGAAAAAATAAATAAATAAATAAATATATATATATATATATATATATATATATATATATATATATATATATATATATATATATATAATGAAGTTCAAAATTGGTTTACAGTCTATTATAATTACCTGTATCGAGGTCAGGAAACCATATAACTGGGGGTTGAGTTGTAGGTTGAGGGGGAGGTTTAGAGGTAGCGACATAATTAGAATAAACCTTTCTTACAGTTGACGGCAGAAGTTGCATCACCTCTCTTGGAATATCTACGTCTAATGGAAAAGTAGTCGTTATTCCATTACGAGGTATTTGCAAAGGCTGGAAATTTTTCAAAGGCCTTTGATGAGGAGACTTGAAATGCCAGTCACGATATCTCGACTTTTCTTGCAGATTCCATATCTTGTACGCCATTCCTTTGTTGTTTCTAAGATGCGCCAGATTGTACTGAGATGCAACTCTAGGTGAATGATGAATACGAGGTATTCCCCTAACAGGAGAATACTCGAAGCCACCCAAAATTTGACCTATTCTACCATCGCCAATCGAATGTTTTAGGTATGATCTTCCAGATGTTGGAGATCTGTCGGACGATTCAATCCGTGGGTTATACTTTCGGAGCCTGTCAAAATAAGCAGTAGATGCGTCTAGGAGATGCATTTCATTATTTTCGTTCTGTGGTGTTAATAAGTTACTCTTCTTATCTGGATTCTCATCTTCTGAGACTTGAAGCAGCGTTAAATTGTCGTCTCTTAAGCTGTGGTGCGACTCATTTTCATCCATATTCCCTTGAATTGCAATACATGACGTGATTATCAACGCCACATGGGCCATGAGTGTGAACAATATAGTTCCAGGCATCGGTATATACCCTGTTTAAGGCAGCGCGCTCCAAAACAACGTTTTCGTTCGTTGACTGTAACACAGGAACCGTACTGTGGGTAACGTCGCGTGGAAGATAGGATGAAGTACAAGAAAAATAGGGGGGTTGAGGGTCGCATACATAACGTGAATGTACGGGATCTCTCTCTCTCTCTCTCTCTCTCTCTCTCTCTCTCTCTCTCTCTCTCTCTCTCTCTCTCTCTCTATCTATCTATCTATCTATCTATCTATTTATCTATCTATCTATCTATCTATCTATCTATCTATCTATCTATCTATCTATCTATCTCCCCTTTGAAATTTAAAAGAGTACATATTCGAATACTTTTTTTTTTTTTAGTGCAATTAGATTCAACTGAAAACTGTTGTTACAATCGCTTAATATTCAAGCATATGCAAACTATTCAGTCATGGTCATTTCATAACGGACTAGTATTCATAATGTTAAAAAATATACATTACAGCAGACACATAGTTTCTCCATACACACTCTTAAAGGAGATATTTAAAGCACGGTGTTTTGTCACTTGAGTAATTATAGTCCTCTTTGATGCTATGCCCTTAGGATAAGTATCCACACACACATACACACATACTCGCACGCGCGCACACTTATATATATATATATATATATATATATATATATATATATATATATATATATATATATATATATATATATATATATATATATATATATTACTGCATTATATACCCAAGTATTAGGTGAAAAGGCTTGTAGTTCAGTCTGCGTATTTAGTCGGAGCTTTGGCATTCTCGTAAGTATTCTTTACACAGAGTAATATCCTCACGCCCTTTCAGCGCACCCAGCAGGAGATACTCGGGACTGAAGTCAGTAGCTTCTTCAAGTAAATGAGCAGCAGCTCTTATACCTACATTACTTATTGCAGTTGCAACACTTCCTTCTTCAGATAAGTAGCCTGACGTTGCACAAAATCTGACGATGAAAATTATTATTTTCATTATTATTATTATTATTATTATTATTATTATTATTATTATTATTATTATTATTATTATTATTATTATTATTATTACTATCATTATTATTGCTATAATTATTATTATTATTATTATTGTTATTATTATTATTATTATTATTATTATTATTATTATTATTATTATTATTATTATTATTATTATTATCATTATTATTATTATTATTATTATCATTATTATAATTATTATTATTCTTATTATTATTATTATTATTTTTATTATCATTATCATTATTATCATTATTATAATTATTATTATTAATATTATTATTATTATTATTATTATTATTATTATTATTATTATTATTATTATTATTATTATTATTATTATTATTATTATTATCATTATTATTATTATTATTATTACTTTTATTATTATTTTTATTATTATTATTATTATTATTATTATTATTATTATTATTATTATTATTATTATTATTATTATTATTATTATTTTATATATATATATATATATATATATATATATATATATATATATATATATATATATATATATATATATATATATATATATATATATATATATATATATATATATATATATATATATATATGTATATATATATATATATATATATATATATATATATATATATATATATATATATATATATATATATATATATATATATATATATATATATATATATATTAAT
>JAXCGZ010013576.1:55000-57500 GCA_037179515.1 Halocaridina rubra
TAAACTGTATTGATAATTTATCATTAATTAAACTGCTTTGAAGATTATGCGCCATTAGTGTCAGCCTTTAGTACGGCTAACGATATAAATCTGTCAATAGATACTACACACACACACACACACACACACACACACACACACACACACACACACACACACACACACACACACACACACACACAGAGAGAGAGAGAGAGAGAGAGAGAGAGAGAGAGAGAGAGAGAGAGAGAGAGAGAGAGAGAGAGAGAGAGAGAGAGAGAGAGAGAGAGAGAACGATTCAGAATAGTTCCTATTACGTTCATAAACTATTTATCTCTAAGAGAATATTTAATAGCATGACTTGCTGAAAGTGCTGGAAAGTTATTAATATTTAACAGAACAGTGGTAAGATTGGTATGAAAGAAGGCAATAAATAAAACTCACTTTTGCAAGGTAAAATTATGTTTCAGACATACCTTCTAACTCATCTAAGTGAACTAGGTTTATGTTCATTCTCATATGGTTAGGAGGAGGAGAAGGAGGAGGGGAAGGAGAAGGAGAAGGAGGAGGAGAAGGAGGAGGAGGAGGAAGAGGAGGAGGAGGAGGAGGAGGAGGAGGAGGAGGAGGAGGAGTAGGAAGAAGAGGAGGAGAAGGAGGAGGAGGATAAGCAAAATGGAGATGAAGACAAAAGTGATGGAGGAGGAGGAGAAAGAGAAAAGAGGAGGGGAAGGAGGAGGAGGAAGAGGGTAAAAATCATCCTGCATTAGCACAAGAGATATGGCGTCTGTTTCCCCGCCAGGAGGTTAGGATTTCAAGCCCCCAAGACCATTTGTACAGCTTTTCTTAATCATGAGCAACTGGTGTCAAGAAGAAGTGAGCGGTCGTGTGTGTTTTTTTTTTCTGTGTCATGTAGTTTCATTCAACTGTGCATGCTCAGTGAGTACACTGTTAGATGTGCGATGTCTTGGAGGAACGGCAATTTTATGGCCCTTTCCTAAACTCTCTCTCAAAAAAATTTAATATATTGGTAAAAGTTAAAAAAAAGAGAGAGAATTTAGTAACGTAACCAATACTCAGGGTTGCATGTATTATTTTCAGCAATGACAATATTTCACTTTCTCAAGAATGACAACATCAGTGTCCCAGTTCATCATGTCCATTTCTCAACTAAAAGAAGCAAAGTGGAATATTACCACAAGGCCAGGCAGATCCCTTGCACTTGATCCATACAACCCATACATGATCACAAACCTTCCTTCAGTGTCTATACAGTCATGGCAATCAAGACTGACACCTTTTAGAAGTAACAGAGCAGGATCAAGCATTTCCATGGCTAATAATCAGATTTCACGTAAGGAATCGAATAGTCGATCAAAGCTATTTGATACAGGGGCTCCGAAAACATTTTCTATGGATAATTCAATGGATTTTGGATATCCAGCAATATTTTGGCCTTCAGCACCTCATAGGTCTAAAGCAGAACCACCAGGACCAAAGAGGTCACCTACTCTTACATCAATTCTTGATTGGTTTGCTAATACCAAAATATCCAGAAAATCAGCAAGAACAAACAATGAGCGTTCGAGGAAAGTAACGACTACAGAAGCACCTCCCCTAGTTTATATTCCAGATGGTGGACAGAGGGAATGTGAGGATTATCAAGACACACGTTTTGATACCTATAGCTTTATCGGATTTTTGTTAGGCGTTGTTAATATTGTGGCCCAGGTAAATATTATCATTATGACTTTCATTTGTATTTATGCTGAACATTTATATAAAAGAATAGTAATGCCAAATAAAAAATTTACGAATAACAAGTTAATTGCCAGATATACACGTGAAAGTAATAACTATGTAGTAATTATATAAATCTGTTCAACAAAAGGTAGGAAACAACGTCAACAACAATCTGAATAACAATAATAACAACGATAATAACAACAACAATAATCTGGAAAACATCAACGTTGCCAACAGTAACTCGGCCCAAAATAATCAGAATAATGTCAATATTCCTGCAGGCATGGGTTAGTCCAATTGAGTTTTATATTTTTCATAAAATAATTAGCTAACATACGAGTCATTGTAATAATAATAATAATAATAATAATAATAATAATAATAATAATAATAATAACAATAATAATAATAATAATAATAATAATAATAATAATGATAATAATAATAATAATAATAATAATAATAATAATAATAATAATAATAATAATAATAATAATAATAATAATAATAATAATAATAATAATAATAATAATAAAAATAATAATAATAATAATAATAAACCTTTATTTCCACTACAATACAATGGGTATTCGTCAGCCGGGGCAAGCCCCAACCCCCCCAATGTGGTGCCAAGCCACAGCAGTAACCTGCCAGTAAACAGCTTAAACTCTCGGTCTTGGACGGGAACCGATCTTTCGACCTCGTGAATGCGAAGCCAGCTATATATTGAGATATATAGCTCTTATACTTGGAATATCTAAAAAAAAATCTTATTTTT
>JAXCGZ010013576.1:62500-77518 GCA_037179515.1 Halocaridina rubra
TTCCACTAACTCTAATGATTAACTTCATGACGAAACAGCCAAAATTCAAGCTGTTTAAGACAATATTTAACCAATGACCCTTTTAGATATTAATGGTACACTCGTTGAATCTACCAAGTTAAAAGGTGTTACTACATCGTTTCCGCTGTGCTACAAAAATATGTCATACAGTAATGTACAAATACTGCAATCGTTATATAATAATAATGTAAAATAAATATATAAATGTCTTTCCTAAGGTCTTATTATCCAAGTGATCTCTCCATCCCCACATCTAGTTTAAGTAACAGTACATGAGACAACAACAGTAAAGGTGAATCAATTATTTCTTTACGCCCCTTCGCTCAGGTAAAGGGGAGGTGTCGAACAGGTGTGAACACTTGCGTCCTTTATTACCTTGCTCAGCTGCATACAGCAGGTACTTCGGATTTACACCCTGGAAATAATGATAAGAACAAAATAATAGTTATTTTCCTCCTTTAGAACCTAATATATTCTAAAATATCGAGACTGCTTAAGCTTGCTTGGGATCATCGAAAGGCTATGATACAATTAAATACGTGAAACTCTTTAAAAGGCTGTAAGTAATGTAATATTAAGAACAGGTGAAAATTTCTTGCAATAGAAAAAAAAACGTTACTTATAAGAAAGGGTCAGAGTTAGTTACACGACATCTGATTAGAGGAAGGTTAGCTGTGGTGCTATGCAGGGATTAGTTGATGAGAAATATCTGTTTCTTATCATTGCAACTGAGCTGAGTCTGTTTATATATGTTTGCAGATGACGCAAGGATTGTGAAGAGTGTAAAGGACGAAAACAGGCACAGTACTTCAATATGACCTAAAGAGTCTGCATGAACGGGCAGACAAGTGACTAATGATATGCAACTCTTCAATATGTATGGTAATGAAAATGGGCAAAAGTACAGGAAAGCTTATATTTAGGCATTCAATAGCAGGAGAGAAAGTTCAGGAATCTGTAAAAAAAAAAAAAAAAAAAAAGAAAAAAAAAAAAAAAAAAAAATCTAAGAGTAAACGTATTGATAGATTTGTCTCCAAAATTACATATCAACAAGGACAATATAAACAGTGTAGGTTTTCTTAGTAAACATAATTGTGACCTTTAGGCATATGGGCAAAGAAATGTTTTAGATATATTTACGTGACTTGTGAGTCTTAGACTTGACTATGCAGCACTTTTCTGGAAATAAACACTTCAGAGAAAAAGTCAGCAAATTGGGGAAAGCTCAGACACATGTTATGAAGTTGGTGATAGATATACGGCACCTCATTTATGAAGAAAGGTTAAATAAATTAGACTTACCACGCTAGAAGATAGAGTAAAGAGGGGAGATATAGTAAAGCGATACTTTGACTATGCCTGGCTATAGAACTAGAGGTCATAGTTTGAAGCTCTACAGGATGAAAGGAGATACTTTTTTTAGTGCAAGAAGAGATGCGAAAAAACAGTAAACATTAAACGCTTTCTTGGTCTCAAAGAAGATAGTGCTAGCGAGAAAAAAAAAAAACTGACCAGAAGATGGGTAGCTAAGAGCACAGGAGCCCTTTCCCGTGAGCACAAATAGTTAAGCACACACACACACACACACACCCAAGCTTGACTACTCGGTGGCTGGAGTACAACTTCAAGAGACAGAAAATGAGAGAGATCTAGGAGTAAACATACTGGCAGATTTGTCTCCAGAAATACATATAAATGGCATAGTAAGGCCAGCATATGCATTCTTATCAAATGTAAGGGTAGCCTTCAGGCACATGGACAAGGAAATGTTCAGAAATATTTATGTAACCTATGTGAGGCCAAAACTCGAATATGCAGCCCCCTTTTGGAATCCGCACTTGAAAAAGCGCATAGCTAAGCTTGAAAAAGTTCAAAGATATGCCACGAAACTGGTGCCAGAAATACGCAATCTCAGTTATGATGAGAGGCTGAGGGAATTAGACTTACCATCACTCGAAGCTAGAAGAGTGAGGGGGGATATGGTGACAGTCTTTAAATTCCTTCATGGTTATGATAGAGTGGATAGGGATCGATATTTTGATATGGCTGGCTCTAGAACTAGAGGTCCTAGTTTGCAGCTTCGTAAGAAAACTTCATTGCAGGATGTAAGGCAATACTTTTTCAGTGTAAGAGTAGTTGATACTTGGAATTGGCTAAGCGAGGAGGCAGTTAATGCTCTCTCAATCCATAGCTTTAAGGACAGGTCCTGATCAGTATGACTAAGTCTAAAATGGAACCGATCAGGAGACGGGCAGATGCGAGCTTTGGGCTCTTTCCCGTAGACGCAATTAGGTAATCAATTAGGTAATCACACAGCACACACACACACACACACACACGCACACACTCACACGCACACACACATGAGGTAAGCCAAATCTTACAGGAAAGAGAGGGCTGGGCAGATTGCATATTCCTAGACTTCCAGAAAGCGATTGACACTGTTCCACATGGGAGACTTATTAGGAAGCTGCAATCAATGGCTAGAATAGGTGGAAATGTCTTGGAATGGATAAAAACTTACTTAGAAGGGAGGGAACAGAGGGTTAGAGTAAGACACTCAGTGTCTGAATGGAGAAGAGTTAGTAGTGGAGTTCCACAGGGTTCAGTTTTAGGGCCACTTTTGTTCCTTGTATATGTAAATGACCTACCAGAGTCTGTAAATTCATTCATGAATATGTTTGCAGATGATGCAAAGATTGTGAAGAAAGTAAAAAACGAGAACAATGGTAGAGAACTTCAGGAGGATCTAAATAATCTGCATGAGTGGTCAGAAAAGTGGCTAATGAAATTCAATACCTCAAAATGTAAGGTAATGAGAATGGGTACAAGTGCAAGAAGGCCCAAGCTTGACTACTCGGTGGCTGGAGTACAACTTCAAGAGACAGAAAATGAGAGAGATCTAGGAGTAAACATACTGGCAGATTTGTCTCCAGAAATACATATAAATGGCGTAGTAAGGGCAGCATATGCATTCTTATCAAACGTAAGGGTAGCCTTCAGGCACATGGACAAGGAAATGTTCAGAAATATTTATGTAACCTATGTGAGGCCAAAACTCGAATATGCAGCCCCCTTTTGGAATCCGCACTTGAAAAAGCACATAGCTAAGCTTGAAAAAGTTCAAAGACATGCCACGAAACTGGTGCCAGAAATACGCAATCTCGGTTATGATGAGAGGCTGAGGGAATTAGACTTGCCATCACTCGAAGCTAGAAGAGTAAGGGGGGATATGGTGACAGTCTTTAAATTCCTTCATGGTTATGATAGAGTGGATAGGGATCGATATTTCGATATGGCTGGCTCTAGAACTAGAGGTCATACTTTGAAGCTTCGGAAGAAAACTTGTTTGCAGGATGTAAGGAAATACTTTTTCAGTGTAAGAGTAGTTGATAATTGGAATTCGCTAAGCGAGGAGGTAGTTAATGCTATCTCAATCCATAGTTTTAAGGACAGGTATGATAAGTATCACTAAGTCTAAAAATGGAACCGATCAGGAGACGGGAAGATACGAGCTTTGGGCTCTTTCCCGTAAACACAATTAGGTAATCACAATTAGGTAATCACACACACATACACACACATGCTTTAAATAAATTATCCATATTAATTAGATTTATGTTGTCCGTCATATCATCTCGAGATTAGTTTGCAATTTGTTTGAAATTTCAACTAAATGGAAAAGGTATCAAAGAAAACATTCGAAAAGGATATTTGGTATAAAACTAGACTGCTGAACGATTACGGGTATATAAGTAGCAGATACCAGAGTATGGAAATAAGGTGTCAAATATGCTATAATTTTTAACTGAGCACCACATTCCATTAGATTTCAAGTATGATAGACACATATACCCAAAAGTGTCAAGCGAAGAATGTCAAGTTCCCGATTAAAGAGAAATATTTATGTGTTGAATAATGCAATACTACAGTTTTGAATATATAATAAGACAACACCAAAAGGAAGCAGTATTCTGAAGACACAACTGGAAACTGTTAAAAGCTACGAATTGAAAAAAGAATCTTCTTTCTCATAAATTATAATATACTCTCTCAATACATGCGGCCAAAGCACATCATAATACGATCAGAAATTAAATATCGGAAATTGAGAAGCCAGAGCTCCAATGGCAAGTATCTCGTAGACAATACCATGATAGAAAAAAATGGCTACAACAAAGCTTAAATTCACATCTAAAAATCTCAAACATTTTGAAAAAGTGACATTATCCCTTGTCTTGCAATACCTGGAAATTGTGTAGAATATTAGCAGCAGCAACAGTGCCAACATCAGCCATCATTCCAGCCAGCCTGGAAAACCGACTGAGTGCCCAAGACGTCTTACAAAACTCAAGTGCCATGGAGATGGGGTCGGTTTCGAAGGATACCTCTTTCCACATATCTATAAGGACCACAGCCGCAAAAAGAGCCTCGTCTACAACGTCTGGTTCCCTGGATTTCACTCCTTGCTCTGAATCAGCCGATCTGCGCCTTCTCTTCATTTTTCTGTCCCATAGGTAATGACTGATGCTTCTCATATGACCCTGCAGTTCTGCTTTCATCATTCTGAGTCTATCAAGTCTTCGTCCAGCTATGGTCATCACGTTGTTGGTGTTGTCTGATGTTCCAGTTACTGACACCTGAAGATTTTTTATTATCTTTATTTAGAACAAATAATTTCATGCACACAGATTTGAGAATAAGCAAGATTATTTTTTTTTTTACTGTGTAAAACACTTCTTTTACACACTTTTATTTTTGTTTTGTCTAATATTGATTTCTTTACTGAAGTGTGTGTGTGTGTGTGTGTGTGTGTGTGTGTGTGTGTGTGTGTGTGTGTGTGTGTGTGTGTGTGTGTGTGTGTGTGTGTGCGCGCGCGCGCAGGGGTGCTATTTTATGAATCAACGAGAGTAAATTAACCTTTGCCAGATAACTGGCTTACCTGATTAATATTCTGATCATTGTTATTATTATTATTGTTATTGTCATTATTGCTGTTGTCGCTGTTATTGATGTTGTTGGCCACGTTGATGACAGCATTAACAACGTTGAGGATAAAACCCAAAAACCCAAACGAGGATAATTGGTTATTGGCAATGCATTCCGTCTCGTCCTCTTGAGGTACCAAGACAATCGGCATGTCCTCTTCCGGCGATCTCCAAATGTTCAGATCATTAGAATATTCCTAAAATTGCTCATAATGATATTTAGCACTAATGCAAATGCACTAAAACTGCATAAGTATTGTTGATATTAAAATTTTCCTGAGGATATCATTATTATCATTTGGAAGGATATTCATTGATGCTACTATAATTCCATTGAGTTAATATAATATCGACAAATTGTAGAATTAAAACTCTTTGTTTTTAATTTCCATAATGACATATGGGAATCAAAATTTAATCTTTGTAAACAAATAAGTAAAAGAGAATATCAAAAATAATCTAAATGAAATAGTAAATAAATAATAAATAATATAAAAATAAAGAAAAGAATTACTTAGAGATAAAATAAATGCAAAATCATTATATAAATTCATTATTAATATGCTATGGCACACAAACTATTTATCAAAATACTACTAGAAGAAAATTATATAACTATTATTATTATTATTATTATTATTATTATTATCGGGACAGTTGCTGGATAGCTATCAGTGCCTCTTTGATTACCGGAATCGTAAAGACATATTTCGACCACTGACTCCTCCTCTGATGGTGTACTCACTGAACCTACTGAGATGGCAAGAACCACCACAATAAGGAAGCCACTACCCAATCCTTCTTAATTTCAAGAAGTTCTGGGGAAGTTATCCTATACGAATCACATTAGAAAGTCGAACCCAGTTTTACCATATCTGAGGTACGAATAATGACGATGAATGCCTTACTCACGGGTCTCCTTTCCTTCTCTTATTTTTCGCCGAAGGAGATTTTCTACGGTTCTGGGCACCGAGGAACGCCGAGTATCCGTCCCGCAAAACGCCAACGTCAGGAGTCACGAGTTGGCGACGGCGTCTTGGTGAAAATAAAGAGATATTGAAATACAATACTGAACATGAGAAACTATGAATGCCTCTAGGTCACAGACGTATTCAGTCTTTCATTATACAATTCTAAGATTATGCTTTGATATGGCATCATTTTCTTCGTCCCGCTTTTAGACAGTTTGACTCACCTTGTGTGGCTTTTCGTCAGATATTCTTGTTCTTCTGTTTTTAATAGTGATTCTAACCTTTTAGTTATATTGCGGTGTTCTTGAATGTACTGATTTATGTAGATATTTAATTGGGAATCAAATTTTGCCAAAAATATAGATGGGTCAGTTTCGCTGACGTCATTGGCTGACCGAATTTGGGTAATCAAGTCATATGATGTCGGGAAACTATTCATTTTTCTTATAAATTTCGTTTTAAGATCACACATATATTTAGAAACAAAACAGCGAGATACAGCTTGTAAATTGAGTAAATTAACTGGCAAAACGTACTCGCAGGAATGAAACTAAGGACAAATATAGATAATTATAATCCCACTTTGGAAAATATCAATTTAACTCAGTGTTTAAGTATTTTGTGAAACAGGAGCTAACACATACAGTATATAGCAACAGTAAAGTAAATTTTAGCTTAAGCAATCAGTAAATGTATAAACAATATGTACTAACACTAGTACAGCGACAAATATTTAAAAAATCCTCAACCATATAATGTCATTTCGACAGAATTGACCAGTGAACAATGATCGAAACCGATATGAAGACACAATATGTGAACACAGACACCACACTGTACCCATTACAAATGAAGAGGTAAATATTATTTAAGGCACGGTTGATCACACGGGCTATTTAACCAACAGATGAGTCTTCAGTCCCGTTAACTCAGTCGGTATGGAATCATAACCGTTTTCTTTGGCAAATGTTGTTGATCATAGAAAACGGTTACTCATGAGCTAAAGAATGTAGGTGTGAGGAACTCTGAACGTCAACATACTGGCTGTTATGAGTATGCTGACATGTATTCATAGATGAGTCATACATGCACATAAAAAAGTATATTATGTTTTTTAAGTCAACAATTAATATATATAAAACTGTTAGCAGGCCATGGGAATAAATCTCGACGCCGCTAAACTATTCAATAATGCTTATCAGGGAAGCGCATTCTTATTCACAGACCCTTGAAAAATAATGTTTAAAGGAAGCTAACACTGCTGTAAACATAGTACCAGAAAATGAACTACTCTCTCTCTCTCTCTCTCTCTCTCTCTCTCTCTCTCTCTCTCTCTCTCTCTCTCTCTCTCTCTCTCTCTCTCTCTCTCTCTCTCTCTCTCTCTCTCTCTCTCTCTCTCTCTCTCTCTCTGAATTTCATATCCCCTCATGATTGGTTGCCACATTAATGGAATTATTCTAGTTTTGCAAGCACTGCCAGATAACTAAATAAAGTTATATAATGAAAGTGCCTGTTACATATATTTCAATTAAAATATGCATACATATATACATACATTAAGATTGTTATACACAAATGCTGATGGATTAGCTGGTAAGGCAGTAGAATTAAAAGATAGGATACACAAAAGTAAGGCAGATATAGCAGCAATTACAGAGACTAAGTTGAGTGAGGACATAAACAGTGTAACAGTTTTTCCTAAGGGCTTCAGAATATTAAGGGTTGAAAGATCTGAGAGGACTGGTGGAGGGATAGCACTGCTCATAAGTGAAAGGATTCAAGTTGAAAAAATAAACTTGGCTATAGAAAGTGAGTTCAAGGAATTTCTTGTTGCTCGCATAAAGACTGGGTCAGAGAGCATTATAATAACTGTTGTATATACCCCACCAAGGAAACAAAATAGGCTAGAAGTTTATGAGGAAAGTCATATAGGTACTATTGTAGTCATAAACTCAGTTGTTTACATGACATGGGAGAGAAAATGTAGGATTTTGATTATGGAAGATTTTAATCATAAAGAGGTAGATTGGCTAAATCTTGACCCACACAGTGTTGAGGACTCATTCGGGGCAAGATTCCTAGATTGCGTACAAGGGAATTTCCTACACCAACATGTAATGGAACCAACGAGGGCCAGGGGTGGGGATTAGCCATCACTACTTGATCTAGTATTCACAGATAATGTGTTGGATATTGAAAAAAAATGAGTATGAACCACCAATTGGAAAGAGTGACCACTGTGTGTTGTTGATGGAGTATATCATTGAAGATATTCTGCCTGAGAGTAGAGGAACTGAGGACATGAGGAGGAACTATCCGAAAGGAGATTACATCAAAATGAATGAGCTTTTTGCAGTTACTGACTGGAGAACCTTATTTTACAACAAATCTGTACAAGAAATGTATGACACCTTTTGTGAGAAATATGGAAAGATAGTAGATTGCTGCATACCTGTCACCAAAGTAGGTGCAATTCATGCCAGAGAGAAATGGTTCGATGATGAGTGCAAAAGAGCTAAGGAGTGGAGAGACAAATGCAGGAAAAGGTATAGGAGGAGAAAAAACATAAATGCCTGGCAAACCTACAAAAGAGTAAGAAATGATTACCTAAGTAAAAGAAGAGAGGCAGAGACTATAAGAGGGACATCACCAGGAAGGCTAAAGAAAATCCCAAGCTTTTTCATAGCTTTATCAGAGGGAAACTGAAGGTAAAAGAACAGGTTTCAAGGCTTAAGAGAGCGGTTGGAAGCATCACTGAGACGGATGAAGAGATCTGCAAAGAATTGAACAAGGAGTTTCAGTCAGTATTTACAGTAGAAAATACCCCACCCCCTCAGATTGCAGAGATAGAAGCTCAAGGGCCGGTATTAGAGAACATCAACCTTACATCCACAGAGGTTAGATGGAGTTAGATGTTCATAAAGCTACAGGTCCTGATGATATATCCCCTCCTGTACTTAAAAAATGCACAAACTCAACATCAGTGGCACTAAGTATCATATTTAAAAAGTCACTGGAGTCAGGGGAGATTCCAAGATGCTGCAAACAAGCAAAGGTGATACCTATCTTCAAAAAGGGAAGGAGGGATACGGCTCTAAACCATAGACCAGTTTCCTTGACCATCATAGTTTGCAAAGTTATGGAGAAACTACTGAGGAAACATATCTCTCTTCACTTGGAATCCTTCAACCTTTTGTCAGTGTGGCAACATGGCTTCAGAGAAGGTAGATCAACAGTAACAAACTTATTAGAATTTTATGATGAGGTAAGCCGAATCTTACAGGAAAGAGAGGTCTGGGCAAATTGCATATTCCTAGACTTCCAGAAAGCGTTTGACACTGTTCTACATGGGAGACTTATTAGGAAGCTGCAAGCAATGGCTAGAATAGGTGAAAATGTCTTGGAATGGAGAAAGACTTACTTAGAAGGAAGGGAACAGAGGGTTAGAGTAAGACACTCAGTGTCTGAATGGAGAAGAGTTAGTAGTGGAGTTCCACAGGGTTCAGTTTTAAGGCCACTTTTGTTCCTTGTATATGTAAATGACCTACCAGAGTCTGTAAATTCATTCATGAATATGTTTGCATATGATGCAAAGATTGTAAAGAAAGTAAGAAACGAGAACAATGGTAGAGAACTTCAGGAAGATCTAAATAGTTTCCATGAGTGGTCAGAAAAGTGGCTAATGAAATTCAATACTTCAAAATGTAAGGTAATGAGAATTGGTACAAGTGCAAGTAGGCCCAAGCTTGACTACTCGGTGACTGGAGTTCGACCTCAAGAGACAGAAAATGAGAGAGATCTAAGAGTAAACATATAAATGGCATAGTAAGGGCAGCATATGCTTTCTTATCAAATGTAAGGTAGCCTTCAGGCACATGGACAAGGAAATGTTCAGAAATATTTATGCAACCTATGTGAGGCCAAAACTTGAAGTTACAGCCCCCTTTTGGAATCCGCACTTGAAAAAGCACATAGCTAAGCTTGAAAAAGTTCAGAGACATACCACGAAACTGGAGCCAGATATACGCAATCTCAGTTACGATGAGTGGTTAGGGAATTAGACTTACCATCACTCGAATCTAGAAGATTGAGGGGGGATATGGTGACAGTCTTTAAATTCCTTCATGGTTATGATAGAGTGGATATGGATTGATATTTTGATATGGCTACCTCTAGAACTAGAGGTCGTAGTTTGAAGCTTCGTAAGAAAACTTGTTTGCAGGATGTAAGGAAGTACTTTTTTAGTGTGAGAGTAGTTGATAATTGGAATTCGCTAAGCGAGGAGGTAGTTAATGCTAACTCAATCCGTAGTTTTAAGAACAAGTATGATAGGTATCACTAAGTAAAAATGTGGAACCGACCAGGAGACGGGAAGTTACGAGCATGGGGTTCTTTCCAGTATGCACAATTAGGTAATTACATGCATACATACATACATACATACATACATACATACATACATACATACATACATACATACATACATACATACATACATACATACATACATACATATGCACATTCATATCTGCTCCTACAAGTGCATATGAATGAAATAAACACAATTTAGTGCTTAAGCGCATGAAATTATGACCATAAACATCTATATTTTTCTAAAACATATAACATGAGGGAGGGGACAACAATACTTCCTCCGTGTTCCACAAAGAGTCAGGGTATTTTACTTTGACTCAGCCACCCTCCTTATAAGGGGGACTATGGCTCATTTTTCATATATGTAGATAGAGATGAAGCAAACTTCTGGACTCCGCACAGTCATGTCCCAAATATGGTGCTCCATATGATTAAAAGAACTGGATGTACCAACAATCGAAACCAGATGAATAGAACGAGACAATTCACTCGCTTCTCCGTGGCTTTGACAAATTTAGAAGGGAGGAGGACTTTAATATGGGAAGGTTCAATACTAAAAGTCACAGTACGAAAGCCATGTATAGCGTATTCTTAATGAAATGCTAGAAAGTATTTCTTAAGCCTAAGAGATACAACTGTAAAGATTATAAGTGTAGAATACTATCATATAAGAATAATTGTAGCTCGGTGATCCTACCAAGAGTCGAGGGAGACTCTTTGAGATAAGGAGATATGTAGTCAAATTTCATGCAATAATAGAATATGCTGATACTGTCCTTTCTGTAGCCTGAACTAACTTCACTGACGCTGTTAAAGTATGTTTACTTTACAAGTCGAATATTAGAATATTTAAAGGTAGGGGTAAAGCATATATGTGACATTCATTAAATAAGAAACTATTAAAGTCGTACTATCGCAGCCATAACACAAGGGAAGCGTGTAGTACTTACAATTACAACTGCACGTTTCTCATCTTCTACAAACTAGATTGAACCATTTGACGTTGCCATAATAATTTTACAATCAATGCTTGTTCACAATCCATTCGGTCATGGTTATTGTTTTCGTCCCTCTCCCTTTCTTTTCTTTTCTTTTCTTTTTTATATTCATAACTTCCCTCTTCCTTTCAAATCTAGGCATCTTATCAAAAAATTTTAGGAGACTATTAACCCCAGTTAGAACAAATTGACTTTTTTTTTTTCTTATTTTTGCAGATTCACTCCAGCCCACAATGGCCCATCCACCTTCCTGGATGGATATCTATAACCAACCATCTCCCTTTATTATTATTATTATTATTATTATTATTATTATTATTATTATTATTATTATTATTATTATTATTATTATTATTATTATCATCATTATTATTATTGTTATTATTATTATTATTATTATTATTATTATTATTAATTATTATTATTATTATTATTACTCCTCTTCTAACAACCTTATAGTAAAGAGAAACTAAATTATTCCCTTTATGCGTGGCAGGAGGGCTTTAATGAACTTTTATTACAGCAACAATAAAGAGACTTGGGACCTCTCTATTATGCATACATCGCGATAACGATGATGTACAACCTTTCTAGCATGGGAATGCCATGAAAGGACACTTGGTGTTCATTTCAATAATAAATCAGTTCATTCATTAAATTGCAGATGATTAAGGAGAAATTGTTATCTGGGAGAATCGGTAACTCATGCGAGACGTGCAAATTGGAAGCTCTCTCAGTGTGCTAAGAGGTGTTGACGAGAGAGGACCACCTTGAATGAAGAAAAAGAGGAGGAATGGCAGGAATGATCTCAAATACAATTGTATTTTTGGTCTTCATTGGCGGTATAACTTGCGGTGGTATCTTAAAAAGCCATGACACTCTGAAGTATAAAAGAAATCTTGAGGTTTTGAAAGAAGTCTTCGAAGGGCCTCTGGGAGGAAAAATTGTCACAATTTATCTCGATTCATCCATATCTAATGAAATTGTCCAAAACATCTTCTCTTTCAATGCTCTTGAAAAGACTGGCTACCAAATTGTCAGCATGGAAACTGACCCTGTAAAATGGGCGCAGCTGCAACCAAAGGCGTTTATCAAAGGGAATTTTATGGTTCACATTGCTATATTCGTGAATGATCCAAGTTCATTCTTCAAAAGACTGCCTTTGACGTGGAATCCTGAAATATTGTTACTTTTCTCTCTTGCAGAAATAACTGAGACTTCTGTCCTTAATAACTCGGCTTATAAAGGAATCAAAAGCTTAGCATTAATACAAAAACTGACAAGAAAATACCTTACAACAGCATCAGAAGTTGCAGTCCTGACAAATTATCCGTTTTTACCCAACAACAAAACCAGATTGGTAGGCGTCTGGAATTCACAAAAATTTAGGACCTTGGAAGAACTGTTTCCTGAACGCTTTAATTCATTTGAAGAGCAGTTGTTCCCTCTTTCTACAAGCTTCGACGACTTTCCTTACAGCTATAATTACACTGTAAATGGTACGATTACACATAGAGGTCTAGGTTTGGACATGGTGGATGTGTTCTCAAAAAAGTTTAATTTTACTTACACCCTGACAGCTCAAGCTCCAGATGAAAACTGGGGTAAATATATTAATGGATCATGGAATGGCTTATTGGGAGAGATTGATCACGGAGAAAAACTTTTTACAGTTAATTTCTTCACAATGAATCATCTCCGAATGCAACATTTTGAGGCTAGCGTGCCGTACTGGAGAGAAGGGTTTGGAATTGCCATTCTGACCCCTCCTCCACTTCCAAAATGGCAAAATGCTTACCTACCATTCAAACCATCTTTGTGGTTACTTTGTCTCTTTACTTTGATCATGGTAATCATCATTATGGCAATACAGGTAAGTTTACCCACGACCCATGTTTAACCTTCAGTTGCGGTTCTTTTACTATGCCTACATCAATACCAAATATTCTTGAATATTCGTTACACATGTCTTATTACCCCCCCCTTCACATCTGACAAGTCATAATACTCCCCATCTCTGTTTCTCTCTATGTTTTCTTCTTGCCCATGCCCGATGGGGGTAGATTTATTGTTTACTATTTTGGGGTCCCGTCCTGGTGTCACAATCATAAATATATATATATATATATATATATATATATATATATATATATATATATATATATATATATATATGTATATATATATATATATATATATATGTATATATATATATATATATATATATATATATATATATATATATATATATATATATATATATATATATATATATATATATATATATGTATATGTATATATATATATATATATATATATATATATATATATATATATATATATATATATATATATATATATATATATATATATATATATAGTTTTTAAAATTCTAGATTGGAGTCACCTGGTATCCTTCTTCTCAAAGATTATTTCATCGTTGAGCTTGAACGCAGCAATGAAGAATTATGGCAGGATGTTTCAAGCATCAAATTATTAGTTCCAATCCGTCACATGACATGTTTTGATTTTAAAGATCAATGCAAAAGTGACTATTGCCAATCTTTGCACAGCTAATTTTAGATATATTTTGGACATCAACAATAAACGCAAGTTTAGTCATATATATTATGTCACAGTATATTTAATTAAATATGTAATGCACATTCAATATATTCCCCTTACTCATAAATATCATTGTTAAGTTTCAATGTTGCCTAGGATAAAATACAGCCTGTCAGATTCTTTGGAGGAGTAAGCGATATCTGGCATTACATGCTTCGGTCGACGTTTAATCAAGGAGTTGACAATCTTCCAAGTGCTGATTGGCAGAGATTATTCTTGACCTTTTGGTTTATGTACTCCTTCATTCTCGCAAACGTTTACAGCAGTAACCTCATCGCCGTCCTAACCGTGCCAGTGTTTCCAAAACGGTTGGCAACTCTTCAAGAATTTGCTGACAGTTCATATAGGTATGTTATCGCTTGTTAACAAAATATGTTGAAATAGGACTGAGCTAGTTCTCTGATAATACACAGATAATTGATGTAGATATTATATAGTCTCTTCTTCATCCCTTAGACTCGGTATGCAGGACTATGGAGAGTTTGTGGAAGGGGCGATCAAGAGTTCAAATGATGAGATATATCGAAAAATTGGAAAAAGATTCGACTTGTTCAAAACAAACTGGCAACTGATGGCAAGTTTAAACACGTCTAAATATGCGTATACGGACAGCTACGCTTACGCACGTTACATGGCATCAATTGGTCATAAGGTGAGAAAGGCATCAATTTATTCATATAAATCAGGGCATAAGAGTCGCGGACACGCTACCGCTTGAGCCACGGTGACTAGTAATATCAATAGAGTTTTTTTTTTCCTCTACAGAATGTCTCAGAGACTTACTTCCTAAAAGAGCAGCTTTATCCTGGGTTCGTCTGCTGGTATTTTCGTCTCAACATCCCATGGACGTACAAATTCAATGAAGGCATCACAAGAGTTATCGAGGCGGGACTGATAAATTTCTGGATGAAGGTCGGTAGGCTTCATTCATCACATTTTCTTTCTTACTATTTTGCTTAACATGACAATATTCTTTACGTACATATAAGACACTGAGAATCACTTCTTCTTCTTCTTCGTCTACACCTTTTCCCACTTTTA
>JAXCGZ010013577.1:0-5000 GCA_037179515.1 Halocaridina rubra
CATTAAAAAAAAAAAAAAAAAAAACGTGAAGCCAGTCTAATGGTGTGACTATGTAATCCATGTAAAACCAAACAGAATTATAATGCAGGGTCGTGGGATACACTACTTTGGTTAGGTTTAAATTTATGATTAACAACACTTATGAAAGTAAAATGGTTTTACGTCAGTGGCACTGCATTTTTGAACACTTTCTGAAAACCTGGCGCTGGCGAATTTTTCTTAACTTTGTAAGATTTTTTACCGTTTCATTTTTTTTAGGGGGGGGTAACTGCCACTTAAATGATGGGAGATTTAACTAATGCTTAAATAATAATAATAATAATAATAATAATAATAATAATAATAATAATAATAATAATAATAGTCACCGTGGCTCAACCGGTAGCGTCCGCGACTCTGAGGCGTCAGGTCGAAGGTTCGCGCCCCGTCACGGTCTAAGGTTAGCAAGGGCATGCACTCAGCGTAAGGATTACATCTGCCAAAACAAGTCCTTCGCAAGAAGGCAACCGTCCTAGCCGTTGGTAGAAAAGGGAGTCCGTGACGTAAAACCGGAACAATAATAATAATAGTAACAATAATAATAATAATATTAATAATAATAATAATAATAATAATAAAAGAATAAAAGACCTCTTCTTATAGTTTCAATAATGAGTACATTGACAAGCAAATATTTGGTATGAATCCATATTTTTTTTTTAATGAGTGACACCGAGACGGGCAAAGAAACTTACTCTCATCGGACGCGGGCATCAAGAAGACATGAAGCAAATAGAAATAAAAATGGTCTTGTCTGATGTGAAAGGATTATAAGAGATGTGTGACGAATACGCCAATATATTCGGTGTGGACATAGGCATAGGAAAAGAACCGTAGCTGAAGGAAGACTTAACATCGAGTTGTTTTGGCCTGTCCTATTTGTAGTATCGCAACGGTTGGCTGGTTCCATGGGCCAGCCAAACTTCATTATCTATATGTGACTAATTTATATGGAGAGAGTTGATGTCAGGAGGATCATCTGGCCGTAACAAGTTTGAACCTAAGCCGACACTAGTCTCCAGGAAGTTCGTGAGCATGAGCATCGCCTTACGAAGATGAGAAAAACTTTCGATAAGAATATCCTATGAATAAGGAAGGATTTTATTTTTTTATTTTTTATTTTTTTTTGCGTATTAATCACGGAATCCTCAATATCAGCGTATTCTGCAGCTTTGCTGCGTGTGAAAGTATGCCCCCATTTATTTGTACTAAGTAGAAAGTCAATCAACAAGTCGAGTAGATGGAGTACATCAGGCAAAAATGACCTTGTGTTGGATGTTTTAAGAAACGTCCGTGGAAGGCATTAAACAAGTAGCGCGTGTGTGCGAGTATGTGTACGCGCCCGCACACACACACACACACACACACACACACACACACACACATATATATATATATATATATATATATATATATATATATATATATATATATATATATATATATATATATATATATATATATATGGGAGCCGCGACTACTCAGTGGTAGAGCGTGCGAGCAGGGGGGGACTACCTCGGGATCAGTGCCACCATGGGGTGTCCAACCTTATTTCCCTGTCTCCATCATGTTTGTGTCCACCCCCCATTCGAATGGGGATTAATTATGACAAAACGGTGGTAAAGCGCGCGAGTCGGGAAGCGACTAACGCACTATCAGTCCCACCACAGGACGTTAGGAAGGGCATTCAGCCTTAAACCTCCAGGTCCAACATGTATGTGTCCACATGCGAATGGGAACTACTTGTGACAAATAACGGTGTTCTCTCTCTCTCTCTCTCTCTCTCTCTCTCTCTCTCTCTCTCTCTCTCTCTCTCTCTCTCTCTCTCTCTCTATATATATATATATATTATATATATATATATATATATATATATATATATATATATATAATATATATATATACACATACATATACATGCCTCATTCCCCCTTGTAAGGGGGGTGGCCGAATCAAGAGACGCGCATTCACCACCATTCACACATACCTCAACCACTCCTCTCAGCTCCTTGGGGATAAAGGCTTGCCACGTCTCCCCCCCTCTTCCACCCTGCTTGGGTTACTCACAAGGTAGTTGGGCAAGGATATTCTACACTGAGGCCCGACAGCCCCAGCTAGTTTACCCCCACCGCTTCATCACATGGCAGCTCCCCTCACACCCGTCCAGCACAGTTCACTGAGCTAAGAGGTGCGAGAAATCCTTTGGGCCGCGTCATATATATATATATATATATATATATATATATATATATATATATATATATATATATATATATATATATATATATATATATATATATATATACACACACACATATATATATGATTATATTGACCTCGTAGGAAAAGGAAACAATTGACTTTCATTTTTAAAAACGATCATGATTTTTTAAAAATCGAAAGTGCTCGCCAACTCGGTTGTTTCCTCTTCCTTCCAGGTCAATATAATCAGCTTGACAGATTATACACACACACACACACACACACACACACACACACACACACACACACACACACACACACACACACACACACACACACACACTATATATATATATATATATATATATATATATATATATATATATATATATATATATATATATTGCTTAATCTATTTCTGTTTCATATCACACGTTTAATCTCCATCCTGTTTCTTTTCCAATTTACTTTATCTTTAAGTAAAAAGAGCTACTTGTGTTTTGAACTCTAAAATTCTCTTTCTTCCTCCTCCTTTGCATCCTGCTACATACATCCATCCTAAGCAAGACTGTTTTTGAACTGTTGGTGGTGATTAGGACGTGGCAAGTTTGTTTATATTAAAGGAAAGATGATGCATGCCTCCATCTTAAATGCTGTCAGCATGGTTGTCAGATCGCATTCTTCTTATTATCTAATTGTGTGCTTTTTTTTTTTTTTTTTTTTTACCAAGAACACATTGTCCACTCACTTCTTACTTTAAGCACATCGCCAAGTAAGAGCTGAGACGTTTTTTTTTTTTTATTCATGTATATGTTTTTGTATAGTGTAACTATCTGTACTCACAACACAAGTACCTAAATCCTATATTGCATTATAGTACCGGCTCTAAAATCTGTAGTCTAAATTATTTTATGACATTGTAAGTTCGTTTACGCTTGTAAATATGAATGGAGATTAGCTCCCTATTCATAACAATGAAGATAATCATCAACTATCTCACAGTCTCAATGGGATGAAATAATTTGAGTTAAAAACAAAAAGGTCAGCTGTGATTTATGTGGGAGTTTCCGGAAAATAGTCAAGTATTTCCTATGACATATTGCTACAGCTTCATGTGACTTTTTCTCTCATGCTGTCTAAAAGCATCAGAGACGTGAGAAAGTCTTTGCAAAGAACCGATACACTCATGAATGTGTCCTCAGAACGAAGGACAAACCCCATCACATGATGAAGACGCCCCTCACAAAGCTCAGTGAAAGAGAGAGAGAGAGAGAGAGAGAGAGAGAGAGAGAGAGAGAGAGAGAGAGAGAGAGAGAGAGAGAGTATGTGTGTGTGAGAGAGAGAGAGAGAGAGAGAGAGAGAGAGAGAGAGAGAGAGAGGCGTTTGCTTTTATGCATTTCATAAATATGATGATGAACGCAGTCATCTCAGGATATCAAGGTATGGAAAACGAAAAAATAATATAAAATTCATTCTTGCATGCTCTCTCTCTCTCTCTCTCTCTCTCTCTCTCTCTCTCTCTCTCTCTACCTTGGCTCAAGCATTCCATTTAATTAGTGCCACATATCTTCGGTGCTCGTGTGCTCTTCTGAAGAGGTTCATATGACTGCGAATTCGGTATTTCATGAAGGTCTTCATGAGGAGGTTTCAGGGAGACTCAAATATGTCGATACAAAGAACGGGCGGTAACGTCATAACACAGGTATTTCTGAATTCTGCTTTTTGTGTTTCATAGTGAATAACTTTAATTTTACTCTTTATATATTTATTGTTTACTTGTTTACCTGCTGAGCTGATAATTTGTAAATTTTATATTTCTATTATTATTATTATTATTATTATTATTATTATTATTATTATTATTATTATTATTATTATTATTATTATTATTATTATTATTATTTCAATGACTTTATATATATATATATATATATATATATATATATATATATATATATATATATATATTTATATATATATATATATATGTGTGTGTGTGTGTGTGTGTGTGTGTGTGTGTGTGTGTTTGTGTGTGGTGTATGCGTATGTGTGCTTGTGTGTGATACCAGAACTGTAGTTTGTGATGTTATCCTTAGATGTAGATGCATATTTTCTGACTCTGAAACATATATGCGACTTAGAAATTCATGATAGTGATCCTAGCTAGAGGCCTGTGCTGTGGTGACTATCATCATCACTGTCATTAAGAGGAAGTGATTTTTTTTTTTCGTTCAAATGACATAGAGAATATCTTACTTCAGCCTGGCACAGATATCACACTTTTCTAAGTAGAATAACACTAAAGACATCACCATAAGCATGATAAATGGCTGTTTTTTACAAAAAGAATATATTTTTCATTCAGCAGCATATGCCTCTATGACGATTGGCAACTCTTGTCAGATGGAATCGCCGTGAATTATAATACTTCCCTTACGTCATAAGTAAGATGATAATTCACATACATACATACATACATACATACATACATACGTACATACATACATACATACATAAATACATACATACATACATATACAATATATATTACCTCCTGAAAAGGGGGTGGTTTATTCAAGGCACGCACCCATTTACCAGAAAGCCACCTCACACTATCATACTCATCTTAGCTCCTTGAGTATTAAGGGTCATTGGATAATTCCCATTGTATGGAGAGTGGTTGATCAAAGCACACACCCATTTTCCAGAATGTCAGACCACCCCATCTTTTATTTGTTTTTGTTTTTGTTTATGAGTTT
>JAXCGZ010013577.1:15000-20000 GCA_037179515.1 Halocaridina rubra
GAGATGGTCTCTCAACTCCTTCTATCATGACTGTTGGGGAAACTGGAGATGGAGGCCTTGGCGAACAACTTTTTGCATCTCTGACTCGTAAATATGTATCATCGGAGAGGTAAGTAGAACTAGTCTTAGATTTACTCATTTCCGCTTCTAACATTTCGCCATACGGACCTCTCAAAGGCCTTTTTGAATAACGTTGGGGTCCATGTGGACTACGAGGAGCACTCTTTTCCCCTGAATCACTGTCTGGGAAATATGGAATTGGAGAAGAATTTCTCAGTGGTGTTCTAGAAGGTGGATAATCAGAACCATCACTTTCATGACCACTAAGTAGCACCTGTGGTGTGCACACTCTCTGAGAACCTATGAGAGGTTGTTCAAGACGCTCATCGCGCCCTTCAGAATCTGTTGAGGCCTGGGACACAACTCCTTTGCTTGATGTACGTTCCTTACTACAGTTTCCTGTAGACTTACCTAAATGCGGTTCGCTAAGATAAAGTAGTGCATCAGTGCTGCCTCTTCTTTCACAGCTTGGATCACTGTGATGTTTTTTCTTGCGCTCTGCCCTGTCCATTGTTGTTCTACTGTCAGATATGAGAAGTAAAGGGTGAGTCTCCGACGGCTGACTTGTCTCACTTAAGTAGCTGTCAGCAAGTGAAAAAGAACTTCTTTGCTCTTCACTACTGCCCCGTTCTCCATATCCACCTGATGTTGCAAGGCTACGCAGACCGTTACTGTCTACAGAGGAATAACCTATTGAATCTGCTTGGGAATTTTTCCTTGGTGGAGGGTAAGTTAACGATCGTTCACTGCCTTCTTCTGTAAGTTTTCTACGACGTCTTGACCCTGTTCTGACAGGCACATCATCAAGATGAGCCATGTTTGACAGGGTACTTTCTGCTGATTGTTCCTGAGGTAATCCAACGCTGTCCTGAGAAGAAGAATCTGAGGAATCTCTTGGTTCAGGACTTTTAACCTCTTCTTCATATATGCCCTCGTCACTAACCTGAGTCATATACTGCATCTGGGATGCTTCTCTTTCTCCACTGTCACCATCCGAGTCCTCACGAGGAAGACGAGGACGTGATCTGACAACACGGCATTCAGATGTTGCCCCTTGACCACCGTATGCATCAAGCTCTCCACTCTCACCTGTCCCTGATTTAATTACCAAACACTGGGATAACCGAGGCTCCTTTTGTAAAACCTGACATTCAATCTGACGTCTATCAGAACTTGGGCTAACATTACTGTCACTTAACACTGTTGTTTTGTCTACCAGATATGTACAAGAATTTGTATTATTTAGTGAACCTTCTTTTTCTTCACTTATATCTAATGTATAGCCCTTTTCATCAAAAATACTTTGATTTTCAACTTGGCATAATTCTGCTTTGTAAATACCCTCTTGACACAAATACGAAGGATAAAGTGCATCCCCTGAAGGCTCCAGTCCTCCAGGGGTCAGATGATCCCCTCCTGGGGGAAATATACAAGAATTATTCTTTAAAATTTCCGATTCCCCTTCACTTAAAGCTGCATTTTCTTTTTCATATGTATTACTAACATTACCTGTGAGTTGTGATTGTTCCTCCTGTAAGCAACTAAGCAATGATGTATCTTTATTTTTACATTTTACACTCTCATTATGTTTTCTTTCAAGCATTTCTTTACAACTTTTTTCATTTTCGTCATTTTTCATGAAAATACCATCACTGTAATCTAGAACAATTTTATTATCATCACTAATATTTTTCAAGGCATCACTTCTATCTTCGGCATTTTCATTTCCAGTGGCATTATGGTCCAATAGTTTGCTTTCTAATTTCCTGGCTGTATTATTAGATGGTTCATATGGTAGATCCACCGAGAGGGCACTTAGCAGAGGTGTATCAATGTCTATGTTTACGTTCATGGCAGTAACTAAGCTTGTGAATCCCACAATGGCATCATCATTTACATCACTCATCTCATTTTCTTGATGCAGAACTGTATCTTCTCTATTATCCTGTTCAGCATCATTTTGATTTCTTTCATTATTAAATTTCTCTAAGAAGCATTTTTCTTCCTTATTATCATGCACTTCCTTATACTGTTCCTTTTCTTCACTTCTGGTCTCCCCTAAACTTCTCCCTCTTATCTTATCGCCATATTTTATTTTGCCCTCTTCATCATCTTTGTTTACACTTTGTCTTTCTGCTGCCTCCCCTTTTTTAGTCAAAAGATTATCTCGTATATTTTGCAAATCCACTTTAGGACTTCCACCACCGTCATTGTTATTTAATCCAGCAACAGACAGTTCACTCTCAGATTTGGATTTGCTTTCTAATTTTTCCGATGCTGAAGATGCTCCTTTTCCTCCAACATTGGTCATGTCACCTATAGAAGCAGCAGCACCTAAAGGTAGATGATGTCTCTCTGTGGTTCCCCCTTCTTCTCTTTCTACTGTTGTCACTTGAGGCTTGCATCTAGGAAGAGTATTTGATCCCCAGTAATCCTTGCAAAATGGGTATAAGCGAATAGATGTGGGCGATTTGCTGCTACGAAGGAAAAATGAGCCATCCGATCGTACGTCAACTTGTGATACGGATGCAGATCTGAAAGGTATAACTCTAGGTGGGATAACGAGACGAGGCTCTTGTTTAGGAAGTGGAGGTAATTTTGCAATGCTCTCATTTATGAGATCTTCGTCTTCTCGTTTGCTGCTTGGAATGGAATATTCTGTGTTAACACTGGTACGTGGAATTGGGGATATTCTGTGGGCTGACTCTTCCTCACTAAGGGATATCTGAGGTTGATTTGAGGGTAAGTTTGGGGGAAGACTTGGGCTTTTTCCTAGAGAAGGATGGCGATTAATTACACTTCTAGGCTCATTGCTTCGCTTTTTAGATTTGTGTAATCTTGGAGGGATGCTATCAAAATTTCCTCCTACAGCTGCTGCTTCTGATGATGATGAACCACTGTCAGCAAGGGCCTTTTTATCTGGAGAGGGCGTTTTCAGCCTTTCAGTACATTTTCGTAGTTTTTCTAAGTGATCTTGTCGAGATCTGGGCGGTCTGGATGGTGGGGGGCCTCGCCCCCCTTCTCTTCTTCCACCCCCCAGTCCGCCGGAGGGTATGCCCAGCGTGTGCTGGGCAATATTTTGAAAAAAATCTGCTTGTAACTCCAGTGAATCAGCAGGACTGCTGACCTCCTTTGATGGAGGGCTAAATTCAAATGCGGTCACTGATTCAGTGCTCTCACCTGGTATCCCATGGGTATTACTACAGTCCTTTATAGTATCAGGACCTCTTGTTTCTTGCTTTTGCTTATACTGATAGTTTCCTGATCTTGTATGAGGTGGAAGGAGGGCAGCCCAACGACGATAAAGATGATCAGGGATTTCTGGTCTTGGTCGTACGTTCTTTCTTTTGTTTCTGTCTTCACTATGAGTGGTGGTGGTGGTGGTAGTAGTGAATGTATTCGTAGAGGAGGAGGTGGTGGTGTTGTTAATGGTTTTGGAAGTTACAGTCACTGGTGCCGGGGGGGCCACACGGTCCCCATGACCGCTGCCCCCCGAGGCTACACTATTGCTTCTCCCACTGGAAAGCACTGTAGTATGTCCTGTAATGCCATGGGCAAATGAAGATAATACAGGGGACAGAGCACCGCACTGATCACTAGTAAGGTGCGCACTGTCGGGTTCTTCAGGTATGGTGGGGCGCGGCGGCCCTGGGTAGCTAAACATAGTGGCATGGCGGGGAAGCAGCTGACGGGGGGATCGTCCCGCCACACAACACGTATATTTAGCGTTGGAGGGTGGTAGGCAACCCGCTTTTACCTCCTCCACGAGTGCCATGCCCCGAGGGGCTGTATCACTAGTGGTAATGGCTGTGGCACCCATTTCCATTTGACTCTCACTTCTACTCTTATCCTCCTCCTTGCCATCCTCATCTTCCTTTTGTTCAGTCACGCTTGATACACCCTTTGACAGACTGAGAGTACCTACACCTCGTCTTCTGGATAAGAGAGACCGAATGCCATTGTCATCTCTTTTCTCTCCTTCGTCTCCTCTAGAGACAAGGATAGTTGCTTCACTTCTGTAAGTGGCTGTATCACCTGCAGAACCTGCAAATGACGTTACAAGACGTGGTTCTTTTCCTAACGAGGATAAGGATGAACCATTTCCCCGTGAAAGGCATGTGCTTATTTTTAGATTTGAGGAGTTGGTTGTGGTACAACTCCCGCCATCTGTTGACGCTAGTTGACACCTGTCCACTGCCTGAAAGCTCCTGTTGAGGATGTCGTCGTCGTCCCCGCCGCCACTGTTGGTAGCAATATTCGTGTTATGATTGGCTTGGGGAGCTACCCACGGTCGTGGGAAGGTGTTGAAACTTCTTCGGCGTGAATGAGGACGAGGGGAAACTGGAGGTAATGAACTAGAAGAATGAGAAGGTACAGTTAATAAAGATCTCGTGTGGTTTAATAGTGAATGAGCTTCTTTAAGTACTATTGAAGGGGGGCTCTGCGTAACAGAATTACAGGTGTTAATATCGGGTGTTTTGCTGGTTGTAAGAGTAGTGGTAGTAGAAGTGAAACTAGACCTAGTCGAGTCAGAAGATTCTAGGGAATCGCTCGCATTTACAAAATCAAAATGTGATTTTTGGCTCTCTTCGTTCGTGTCTCCCTCTATGTTACACTTCGGTGATCTTTCGCTTTGCGTAATATCTCCTTCGGAAGACCTCCTGGTGGAGGAAAAAGAGCTATGGGCATCAGGGGGCGCCAAACGCACTCCATATCTCACGGAGCCAACGCGGTATCCTGGGAGAGTTGCACACTTGTTGCGAGTAGATGTCGAAGAGCCCCCAACCCGGCCCTCCATCACCCGACCTCTTCCGATATCTTTGAAAACCCTTCCTCCTCTCCTTCCTCTTCCTCCTATATCAAGTCTCTTCTACCTCCGCCTCCAGTAAATAGCGACACTCCTGGCCACACGCCACTGCTCGTCCTCATGTTACCTCCCC
>JAXCGZ010013577.1:35000-57500 GCA_037179515.1 Halocaridina rubra
CAAATACTCTAGAATAATCAGAATCGTAACTGGAGGAGGACTAAACATCCAGCTGCCCTGGCTAGTCCTATTTAAGTCCAAAGTCTTCAGCTTTGGAGTTAATAACAACACCACCAATGAAGTCCTACTATAGCATGTGATCTACATTAGAAAAATAGATATGGTGAAGTAAGGATAGTTTAAGTTGACCCCCAAAAAACAACTGATGTAGATTTTTTTCCACCCACGGATGGGTGGAACGGGTCATGGAGGACCCATAGGGTGGTCGCCAACCGGCACAGGCCCCAACCCCCCACTGTGGTGCCCAGCCACAGCAGTAACATCACCAGTAAACAGCTTAAACTCTCTTGCCTGGACGAGGCGCGATCCGTCGACCTCGCGAATGCATTCCACCTGCGGGCCACAAGTGGAAGGTCCGCTCACCCTCAAGGGTGAACATCCAACAAAAAAAAAAAAGCGAATGCAAGGCCAGCGCGTTACCACTGTACTAGCCAGGAGGCTCGATGTAGATCATATGCTAAAGTAGAGCCATGCTGGTAGATCGCACGCTCTAGTAGAATTAAGCCGGTAGACCACGCGCTATAGTGGCACCAATAATAATAATAATAATAATAATAATAATAATAATAATAATAATAATAATAATAATAATAATAATAACTATGACGGTGATAACGTGACAATATGTATACGTGCTGAATAATCAGGTTATGATTCTGTTCAGTGAGTCTCCAAGTGGTTTGAAACCGCGAGCTAGTGGGTCAAAATGAGGATAGATGATGGTTACCATTTGCCGTATCATATGTCAAGGTAGGTAGAAAACAGGTTTCTATTGGTGGATTTTCACGGCACGAGTGATTAATAGCAAACTGCTTTGTAGAATTAAATTTCCCATTTAGAGAACAACAGCAGACGAGAGAACGGATTCGGTTCCGTAGAGAGTTAAGGATTTATCTCCATTCTTGATCAGTGACACAGCAAACATAATAATGGATGATATAGATTCGAGCGTACTTTTATTTCTTAAGATTAGACTTGTATTGGCAAAAGATACGTAGTCTTAAAATATAATATATAATTTTGCGAGTTGTGAGTAATTTCTTTCGACGAGTTCACAAATAGTTTTTGATGTGAAAAAATCATTCTAATTCTTCTCATAATTCCATTAAATTTAAAGTAATTATTCTTTTGATAGGTATACTACAACCATCTTACTAGAAGCAGCTTAGCTACTTTATCCCTTTGGCTGTAGAAAAAACAAAATCTTCTTCACTTAAGTGAAAATAAAGCGCGAAGTGTGACGCCTAAGAAACACATAAATGCATCAAAGGTTATCTTTTTTTTTTTTTAATGAAGTGTGAACGAGTAAAAAAAAAATTAATGACATAGTAAGTTTGAACATGACATACCTGAGTGCTTGCGTATTGGGTGGCGGTTGGTATATTTACCTATTGCAATAGCAATCAAGCAGAGAGCCCTGCTTACGTCCCCCCTTTGGGCTTTGTTTTTATTGATTCACTAACAGTTACCACATCTTTCCTTGCAATTATGAATTCATTTTAATGTTTATGGTTTATTCGTCTAGCGGTTTCAAAGGATCAACTCAAAATATTAGCTAACATCTTGCAAAAAGTTTTTCTTATGAACCTTCAAACTATCACCTTTGCTTCAAGTTCAAGAGCCACCCGTATCGAAGTATGGCTCACTGTCACCTCTTGCCAAAGACATGAAGAATCTTGAGACCAAATACCATTATCCTCATTCTTTCTTCTTTCTCTAAGTGCTGGTAAATCCAACTTCGCCAACCTTTCCACATTACCGAGATTTCGTATTTATAGCACACTTTCTCATGATTGTTTATATATATATATATATATATATATATATATATATATATATATATATATATATAATATATATATATATATATATATATATATATATATATATATATATATAATATATATATATATAATATATAAATTATATTTTGCCCCTGACCATAAGACACATGATTAGAGTACCAAGGTGCTACCAACTACACCACTGAAGGTCTAAAAGACGTAGCAGACCTCACAACTAATTACTGTGCTAGGGAATGAACGCATTCTTTCTGAATGCTTTTTGTTCATATTACAGCCTCTTAATGAATTATATTTTGCCCCTGACCAGGACTCGAACATAAGACACATAATTAGAGTGCCAAGGTGCTACCAACTACACCACTAAAGGTCTAAAGGACGAGGCAAACCTCACAACTAACTACTGTGCTAGGGAGTAAACGCATTCTTTCTGAATGCTTTTTGTTCATATTACAGCCTCTTCCCAACCTCAATCGTGGCTTCATTTTCGCATTTTATTCAAATTCATGCTATATAGGCATAAAAAAAAAATAATCAAAGAAACACATTAACATATGTGAAAACTTGAATTATATTTTGCATCAGGGTGGGACTCGAACCTACAATACATAACTAGTGTGCCAAAGGTTTGCTTGTTCTTTTAGACCTTCAGTCGTGGAGTTGGTAGAGCCTTGGCATGCTAATTTTGTGTCATAGGTTCGAGTCCCGGCCAGGGGCAAAATATAATTAATGTTTTCACATATGCTAATGTGCTTATATATATATATATATATATATATATATATATATATATATATATATATATATATATATATATATATATATATATATATATATATAAAGGTTATCCCCAAGGAGCTAAGTGAAGTGGTTATGTGTGGATCCTGGTGAATGCGTGTTTCTTGGCTCGGCCACCCCCATACAAGGGGAAATGAGGCCAGGTATATGTATGTATATATGTATCAGGCTGTATATTAGTATGTATGTGTGTATATGTATACATAATATATATATATATATATATATATATATATATATATATATATATATATATATATATATATATATATATATATATATATATATATATATATATATATATATATATATATATATATATATATATGAGTGTGTGTGTGTGTGTTTCTGTTTATAATCCCAGAAGGAAGCTACATATTATTCAAGCTTAGACCTTAAGTACTTCTTATAAAATACTTCTCACTGGGGGAAAGAGAGCTGGTTTGTTAGTTTATTAGTGTGAGTCTGAAAAAAAATTGGTATATATTTAATAGCTAAACTCTGTTATGGATACAAGGAATTAATACAAATATTCATACAATCTCTCTCCCTCTCTCTCTCTCTCTCTCTCTCTCTCTCTCTCTCTCTCTCTCTCTCTCTCTCTCTCTCTCTCTCTCTCTCTCTCTCTCTCTCTTTCACACACACCCAAGCTTTTCCACAGCTTTATCAGAGGAAAACTGAAGGTAAAAGAACAGGTTTTAAGCATCACTGAGACGGATGAAGAGATCTGCAAAGAATTGAACAAGGAGTTTCAGTCAGTATTTACAGTAGAAAATACCCCACCCCCTCAGATTGCAGTGATAGAAGCTCAAGGGCCGGTATTAGAGAACATCAACCTTACAGCCACAGAGGTATGTAAAGCGCTGATGGATTTAGATGTTCATAAAGCTACAGGTCCTGATGACATATCCCCTCATGTGCTTAAAAAATGCGCAAACACAATACCAGTGGCACTAAGTATCATATTTAAGGAGTCACTGGAGTCGGGGGAGATTCCAAGATGCTGGAAACAAGCAAATGTGATACCTATCTTCAAAAAGGGAAGGAGGGATACGGCTCTGAACTATAGACCAGTTTCCTTGACCAGCATAGTTTGCAAAGTTATGGAGAAACTACTAAGGAAACATATCTCTCTTCACTTGGAATCCTTCAACTTTTTGTCAGTGAGGCAACATGGCTTCAGAGAAGGTAGATCAACAGTAACAAACTTATTAGAATTTTATGATGAGGTAAGCCAAATCTTACAGGAAAGAGAGGGCTGGGCAGATTGCATATTCCTAGACTTCCAGAAAGCGTTTGACACTGTTCCACATGGGAGACTTATTAGGAAGCTGCAATCAATGGCTAGAATAGGTGGAAATGTTTTGGAATGGATAAAAACTTACTTAGAAGGAAGGGAACAGAGAGTTAGAGTAAGACACTCAGTGTCTGAATGGAGAAGAGTTAGTAGTGGAGTTCCACAGGGTTCAGTTTTAGGGCCACTTTTGTTCCTTGTATATGTAAATGACCTACCAGAGTCTGTAAATTCATTCATGAATATGTTTGCAGATGATGCAAAGATTGTGAAGAAAGTAAAAAACGAGAACAATGGTAGAGAACTTCAGGAGGATCTAAATAATCTGCATGAGTGGTCAGAAAAGTGGCTAATGAAATTCAATGCTTCAAAATGTAAGGTAATGAGAATGGGTACAAGTGCAAGAAGGCCCAAGCTTGACTACTCGGTGGCTGGAGTACAACTTCAAGAGACAGAAAATGAGAGAGATCTAGGAGTAAACATACTGGCAGATTTGTCTCCAGAAATACATATAAATGGCATAGTAAGGGCAGCATATGCATTCTTATCAAATGTAAGGGTAGCCTTCAGGCACATGGACAAGGAAATGTTCAGAAATATTTATGTAACCTATGTGAGGCCAAAAGTCGAATATGCAGCCCCCTTTTGGAATCCGCACTTGAAAAAACACATAGCTAAGCTTGAAAAAGTTCAAAGACATGCCACGAAACTGGTGCCAGAAATACGCAATCTCAGTTATGATGAGAGGCTGAGGGAATTAGACTTACCATCACTCGAAGCTAGAAGAGTGAGGGGGGATATGGTGACAGTCTTTAAATTCCTTCATGGTTATGATAGAGTGGATAGGGATCGATATTTTGATATGGCTGGCTCTAGAACTAGAGGTCATAGTTTGAAGCTTGGTAAGAAAACTTCTTTGCAGGATGTAAGGAAATACTTTTTCAGTGTAAGAGTAGTTGATAATTGGAATTTGCTAAGCGAGGAGGTAGTTAATGCTATCTCAATCCATAGTTTTAAGGACAGGTATGATAAGTATCACTAAGTCTAAAATGGAACCGATGAGGAGACGGGAAGATACGAGCTTTGGGCTCTTTCCCGTAAACACAATTAGGTAATCACAATTAGGTAATCACACACACACACACACACACACACACACACACACACACACACACACACACACACACACACACACACACACACACACAAATGAGTAAAGAAATGAAGAAGTGAAGAACAATTTTGGTTTCAGAGTTCTTCAAGACAAAGGGGGAATAAAGAATATAATGAAAGAAGACCAGGGAATGGAGCCTCATTAATGTTGCTGTACACAAATGTTGATGGAATAGCTGGTATGGCAGTAGTATTAAAAGATAGGATGCACAACAGTAAGGCAGATATAGTAGCAGTTACAGAAATTAAGTTAAGTGAGGACATAAACAGTGTCACAGTTATCCTAGGGGCTTCAGAATATTAAGGGATGAATGATCTGCGAGGACTGGTGGAGGGATAGCACTGCTTTTAAGTGAAAGGTGTCAGGTTGAAGAAATAATCTTTGCTATAGAAAGTGAGTTCAAGGAATTTCTTGTTGCTCGCAGAAATACTGGGTCAGAGAGCATTATAATAACAATTGTATATAACCCACCAAGGATCCAAAATAGGCTAGTAGTTTATGAGGAAAATCATATAGGTACTACTGACGTCATAAAACTAGTTGTTAACATTGCACAGGAAAGAAAATGAAGGATTTTGTTTATGGGAAATTGTAAACATAGAGAGATAGTTGGATAAATCTTGACCCACACAGTTGGAGGACTTATTCAGGGCAAGATTCCTAGATTGCGTACAAGGGAATTTCCTAAACTAACATGTACTGGAACCAACGAGGGCCAGGGACGGAGATGAGCCATCGTTGATTGATCTAGTATTCACAGATGTTGTGTTGGATATTGAAAAAATTGAGTATGAACCACCAATTGGAAAGAGTGAGCACTATGTGTTGTTGATGGAGTACCATTGAAGATGTTTTGCCTGAAAGTAGAGGCACTGAGGACACGAGGAGGAACTATCCGAAAGAAGATCACATCAAAATTAATGAGCTTTTTGCAGTTATTGACTGGAGGACCTTATTTAATAAATCTGTACAAGAAATGTATGACATCTCTTGTGAGGAATATGGGAAGATAGTAGATTGCTGTATATCTTCCACCAAAATAGAAGTTATTCATGCCACAGAGAAATGGTTCAATAAGAACTGTAAGTGGAAAAGGTGTAGGAGGAGAAAAAACATAAATGCCTGGCAGACTTATAAAAGAGCAAGAAACTATTCTCTAAGTAAAGGAAGAGAGGCAGAGAGAGGCTATGAAAGGGATATCACCAGGAAGGCTAAAGAAAATCCCAATCTTATCCACAACTTTATGAAAGGAAAACTGAAGGCAAATAAACAGGTTTTTAAGCTAAAGAGAGCTGATGGAAGCATCACTGAGATGGATGAAGAGATCTACGAAGAATTGAACAAGGAGTTTCAGTCAGTATTTACAGTAGAAAATACCCCACCCCCTCAGATTGCAGAGATAGGAGCTCATTGGCCGATATTAGAGAACATCATCATTTCAGCCACAGAGGTATACAGAGTGCTGATGGAGTTAGAGCCCCATAAAGCTACAGGTCCTGATGATATATCCCCTTATGTACTTAAGAAATGCACTAAATCAATATCAGCGGCACTAAGTATCATATTTGAAAAGTTGCTGGAGTCAGGGAAGATTCCAAGATATATGAAATCAAATGAACGTGCTACCTATCTTCAAAATGGGAAGAAGGGATACTGCTCTAAACTATATACTTGTTCCCTGACCAGCATAGTTTGCAAAGTTATGGAGAAACTACTAAGGAAACACATCTCTCTTCAGTTGGAAGCCTTCAAATTTTTGTCAGTAAGACAACATGGCTTCAGAGAAGCTAGATCAACAGTAACAAACTTATTAGAATTTTATTATGAGGTAAGCCAAATCTTACAGGAAAGAGAGGCTGGACAGATTGCATAGGTGGAAATGTCTTGGAATGTATAAAAACTTACTTAGAAGGAAGGGAACAGAGGGTTAGAGTAAGACACTCAGTGTCCGAATGAAGAAGAGTTAGTAGTGGAGTTCCACAGGGTTCAGTTTTAGGGTCACTTTTGTTCCTTGTATAGGTAAATGACCTACAAGAGTCTGTAAATTCATTCATGAATATGTTTGCAGGTGATGCAAAGATTGTGAAGAAACTAAGAAACAAAAACAATGGTAGAGAATTTCTGGAAGACCTAATTAGTCTGCATGAGTGGTCAAATATGTGGCAAATGAAATTCAATAATTCAAATGCAAGAAAGCCCAAGCTTGACTACTCAAAGGCAAGAGCAGAACTTCAAGAGACAGAGAATAGAGCTCTAGGAGTAAACATACTGGCCGATTTGTCTCCAGAAATGCATATAAATGGCATAGTAAGGGCAGCATATCGCAACACTCCCCATATCTGTTTCTTTTTGTCCTCTTTTTTCCTCATATTTGTTATATTTATGGAAGGTCCACAGCTTGCTCTCCCTTTGACAAAGCCACTCTCTTTGGCTCTCATTTTTTTGCCAACTCTTCTGTAAACGATTCCAGCGCACTTGTCCCTCAATTTTTACCCCTCTCTAGCCCTGTACCCTCCCTTATCCTTTCTTCATGCAAAGTTCAAAAGGTTCTTCGCTCTCTAAAGACGAACAAGGCATCTTGTCCGGATGGTATCCCTGCAAGGTTCCTTAAGGGGTTTGCAGATGAACTGGGTTCCGTGTTTTGCCATATTTTTTGCCTTGTTCTATCAACTAGTATCTATCCTTCATCTTGGAAGCATGCTCTAGTGCAACCTGTTCCTAAGAAGGGTGACAGTTCTATCCCTTCAAACTAACGACCTATTGCCCTAACCTCCTTTATCACTAAAGTTTCGAAGCTTTGCTTAATGCTCACTTCTTGAAAGGCCTTGAACTAACTCACTTATCTCCGATCACCAGTACGGCTTCCGCAAGGCAAGATCCACTGGTTACCACGCGTTCCTATCTTCCACATATGTGGTCATCTTCTCTAAGGAACTATGGGGAATCCTCTGTCGTCGCCCTTGATATCTCTAAGGCTTTTGACAGTGTCTGGTACAAGGCTCTGTTGGCCAAACTCCCTGTCTATGGTTTTACCCCTTTTCTTTGTTCTCTGATTTCCAGTTTTCTTTCTGACCGTTTTATATCAGTAGTTGCTGACGGTGCAACATTGAGCCCATTACCTGTTACAAGTGGTGTTCCACAGGACTGTTCTTTCACCCACTCTGTTCCTTCTCCTCATCAGTGATCTTCTACAATCCCTATCTTCATCTTCTTCATGGCTTTGCGGACAATTCTATCCTTCACTTTTCCTTCTCCTTTTCTTCACAACCTTCATCTGCTATTTGTAATCAGTCTTGTATCACTCTTTCTTTTACTCTCAACTCCAATTTGCAGAGGGTATATGAGTGGGGCACCCAAAATTTAGCTAAATTTAGTGCCTCCAAGACACAGTTGCTGGCTATCTCTTTATGTTCCTATCCTCCTGACAGCCCTATTGTCTTCGAAACTAACGAAATATACCCTCTTATTAACATATTAGGAATCAATATAGCCTCTAACATCTCTTGTAGGTATCACATAATCCAAATTTCTAAATCTGCGTCCAAAAATTGGGGGTTCTGTTTCATTTTCATCATTACTTTTCCTCTTTACAATTACTTAAAATCTATAGAGATCTTATCCGTCCCTACTTAGAATACTGCTCACACATCTGGGGTGCTTGTTCTTATACTTAGCTACTTGATAGGGTTGAATCTAAGGCAGTCTGACTCATTAAAAATCCTTCTTTTACTTCTAATCTGGATTCTCTTTCTTTTCATCGTAAGGTATTATCCCTTTCGCTTTTCTACCGCTACTACTTCCATCACTGTTCTGATGAGTTGGCGAGTTGCATCCCTCCTCCAGTACCGAGGCCACGTAACACTCGCCAAGTGGCCTCGTCTTACAGGTACTGTGTAGAGATTTGTAGCTCACGGATTGGTCGATGCAGCAACTGCTTCTTCCCATCCACCTCCAGACTCTGGAACTCTCTTCCTCCTTCTGTCTTTCCAGATTCTTATAACCAATCTTCCTTCAAAACCCGGATCTATCGTCATCTCAGGGCCTAATCCTCCATATCTCTAGGTCCTCAGTACCTTGACTATTTTTTCAGTCTGTCTCTTTCCTTTGTGTATCATTACCTTATATCTGCCTTGTTCATAACATTTTCTTTTCCTTCGTCTTAATGATTTCTCGTGCCCGGGCCTTTATTGATGAGAGCAGTTGTTTTTGCTTGTCCCGGTGTCACACTCATTAAAAAAAAAAAAAGAATATGCTTTCTTAGCAAATGTAAGGGTAGCCTTCAGGCACATGGACAAGGAAATTTTCAAAAATATTTATGTAACCTATGTGAGACCAAACCTTGAATATGCAGCCCCCTTTTGGAATCCAAACTTGAAAAAGCACGTAGTTAAGCTAGAAAAAGTTCAGAGACATGCCACGAAACTGATGCCAGAAATACGCAGTCTCAGTTATAATGAGAAGCTGGGGGAATTAGACTTACCATCTGTCCAAGCTAGAAGAATGAGGGGGTATGGTGATGGTTTTTAAATTCCTTCATGGTTTTGATAGAGTGGATAGGGATCGATATTTTGATATGGCTGGCATTAGAACTAGAGGTCATAGTTTGAAGTTTCGTAAGAAAACTTCTCTGAAGGATGTAAGGAAGTACTTTTTTTTTTTATTGTAAGAGCAGTTGATATTTAGAATTGGCTAAGTGAGGAGGTTGTTAATACTAACTCAATCCATAGTTTAAAGAACATGTATGATAAGTATAATTAAGCACGAACTAGAACCGACCAGGAGACAAGTTTCGAGCTTGGGGGTCTTTCCCGTAAGCACAACTAGGTAATTACACACGTAGGCAGGCAGCCCTTATTGCTGCCAATGAACACCATCACACAAGACCCACATCTGCTCTTCCATATTCACTACATATGAAGAGTATTATTGTTATACAGCATGAAAGACGATGTCTTCTTCGACGCATCTTACGTATTACATGAAGGAATTTCAAGGCAAGACTTTAAACTACAAGAACCTACTCAAAGATGATCATGACCGTGCACTTTAAACGTCCAAAATGTAAGGATACAGAGCATTAATTTCCACGGTAGCTCTCGGAACAGTGACACGCCGGATATTTTTTTTTTCTAAAGATTTCAAGGTGGTTTAATTTGTTACAATTATAACAGGTCTTTCTTATTGTTGCGATGGCTTACATGACATAATATATATATATATATATATATATATATATATATATATATATATATATATATATATATATATATATATATATATATATATATATATCTGTGTGTATATATATATATATATATATATATATATATATATATATATATATATATATATATATATATATATATATATATATATATATATATATATATATATATATATATATATATATATATATATATATATATATATATATATATATATATATATATATAATTACCTAATTGTGCTAATGGGAAAGAGCCCGAAGCTCGTAACTTCCCGCCTCCTGATCGGTTCCATTTTGTACTTAGTGATACTTATCATACTTGTCCTTAAAACTATGGATTGAGTTAGCAATAACTACCTCCCCGCTTAACCAGTTCCAATTATCAACTACTCTTTCACTAAAAAGTATTTCCTTACATCATGCAAAGAAGTTTTCTTACGAAACTTTAAACTATGACCTCTAGTTCTAGTGCCAGCCTTATCAAAATATCGATCCCTATCCACTCTGTTTTAAACATGAAGTCTACACTTACATTTGCTAAGAAAGCATATGCTGCCCTTACTATGCCATTTATATGCATTTCTGGAGACAAATCGGCCAGTATGTATACTCCTACATCTCTCTCATGCTCTGTCTATTGAAGTTTTGCTCCTGCCATTGAGAAGTCAAGCTTGGGCCTTCTTGCACTTGTACCCATTCTCATAACCTTGCATTTTGAAGCATTGAATTTCATTAGCCACCTTTCTGACCACTCATGCAGACTATTTAGATCTTCCTGAAGTTCTCTACCAATGTTCTCGTTTCTTACTTTCTTCACAATCTTTGTTTCATCTGCAAGCATATTCATGAATGAATTTACAGACTCTGGTAGGTCATTTACATATGCATGAAACAAAAATGGTCCTAAAACTGAACCCTGTGGAGCTCCACTACTAACTCTTCTCAAGTCAGACACTGACTTACTCTAACCCTCTGTTCCCTTCCTTCTAAGTAAGTTTTTATCCATTTCTAGACATTTCCGCCTATTCTCGCCATTGATTGCAGCTTCTTAATAAGTCTTCCTGTAAGATTCGGCTTACCTCATCATAGAATTCTAATAAGTTTGTTACAGTTCATCTACCTTATCTGAAGCCATGTTGTCTCACTGACATAAAAGTTGAAGGATTCCAAGTGAAAGGAGATGTGTTTCCTTAGTAGTTTCTCCATAACTTTGCAAACTATTCTTGTCAAGGAAACAGGTATATAGTTTACAGCAGTATCCTTCCTTCCCTTATTGAAGATAGGTACCACATTTGTATGTTTCCAGCATTTTAAAATCTCCCCTGACTCCAGGGACTTTTCAAATATGATACTTACAGCCACTGATATTGATTTAGCGCATTTCTTAAGTACATAAGGGGATATATCATCAGGACCTGTAGCTTTATGGGGATTTAACTCCATCAGCACTTTGCATACCTCTGTGGCTGAAAAGATGATGTTCTTTAATACCTGTCCATGAGCTCCTATCTCTGCAATTTGATGGGGTGAGGTATTTTCTACAGTATATACTAATTGAAACTCATTGTTCAATTCTTCGCAGATCTCTTCATCTGTCTCGGTGATGCTTTCATCCGCTTTCTTTAGCTTAAAAACCTATTCTTTTACCTTCAGTTTACCTCTCCTAAAGCTGTGGAAAAGTTTGAGATTTTCTTTAGCTTTCCTGGTGATAACCCTTTCACAGTTTCTCTCTCTGCCTCTCTTCTTTTATTTAGGTAATAATTTCTTGCTCTTTTATAAGTTTACCAGGCATTTATGTTTTTTCTCCTCTTATTCCCTTTCCAGCATTTGTGTCTCCACTCCTTAGTTCTCTTACACTCATTATTGAACCATTTCTCTATGGCATGAATAACTCCCATTTTGGTGGAAGGTATGCAACAATCTATTATCATCCCATATTCCTCACAAAAGATGTCGTACATTTCTTATACAGATATGTTGTTAAATAAGGTCCTCCAGTCAATAACTACAAAAAGCTCATTAATTTTTATGTAATCTGCTTTCGGATAGTTCCTCCTCGTGTCCTCGGTGCCTCTACTTGCAGGTAGAAATCTTTGATGATATACTCCATCAACAACACAGTGCTTACTCTTCCCAATTGGTGGTTCATACTAAATTTTTTCAATATCCAACTCATTATCTGTGAATACTAGATCAAGCAGCGATGGCTCATCCCCACCCCTGGCCCTCACTGGTTCCAGTACATGTTGGTGTAGGAAATGCCCTTGTATGCAATCTAGGAATCTTGCCCCGAATGAGTCCTCCCCACTGTGTGGGTCAAGATTTATCCAATCTATCTCTCTTTGATTAAAATCTCCCATAATCAAAATCCTACAATTTTCTCTCCCATGCAGTGTGAACAACTTCAATAGTACCAATTCCCTCATAAAATTCTAGCCTATGTTGGTTCCTTGGTGGGCTATATACAACAGTTATTATAATGCTCTCTGACCCAGTATGTATGTGAGCAACAAGAAATTCCTTAAACTCACTTTCTATAGCAAAGTTTATTTCTTCAACCTGAAACCTTTCACTCATGAGCAGTTCTATCCCTCCACCAGCCCACTCAGATCTTTCAACCCTTAATAATCTGAAGCTCTTAGGAAAAACTGTGACACTGTTTATGTCCTCAATTAACTTACTCTCTGTAACCGCTACTATATTTGCCTTACTGTTGTAAATCCTATCTTTTAATTCTACTGCCTTAACAGCTATTCCATCAGCGTTTGTGTGCATCATTCTTAATGAGGACCCATTCCCTGATATTCTTTCATTATCTTCTTTATTCCCCCTTTGTCTGGAAGAACTGTGAAAAAAATTTTTTTCTTCTTTTCTTTCCTCATTTAACCTTTTGCCTCTTGCAACAAGTTTTTGATCCTTTTCATCTCTTCCTGTGTTCTGTATGGTCTAATGAACACTGTTTTGAATTTTTGAAGGTCTTTTAGGTTTTTTCTCATCAATATTTTTCTACATGTGTCCCCTCTCTCAATGGTTTCTTCCGTTGGTATTTCCTTTCCCTCCCTAAATTATTTACCAAGTCAGTGAATGTTTACAATATCCTCTGGACCTCCAAGCTTCCTTGTCAGGTCTAATATCCTAGCTGTTTTCATCAAGTCTCCCCTGCCATGTTGACTCCTGGGATTCACTTATGCCTGAGATTTCCAATGTCTTCTCTTTATTAAGTGCCTGTTTAATCAGTGGATTAGCCGTTTCCATTACAACGTCTTTCATTTTTCCTTTATAGTCAACCGTTTGTTTTTTTTCCAGTATGTATGTATGTATGTATGTATGTATGTATGTATGTATGTATGTATGTATGTATGTATGTATGTATGTATGTATATATGTATATATGTATGTATGTATGTATGTATGTATGCATGTATGTATGTATGTATGTATGTATGTATGTATGTATAAACCCTAACATGGGGTGGACACAGTCAGGGTGTTACTGGGCTTTAAGGCTGAAACCCACGATGGGCTCCATTGCAAGTCGGTCAACTTCCGAGTCAGGCGCTCTGACCACTTGGTCACAATGTATGATCTCTTTATGTCCTGTCGGATATCGTATATACAAAATTGATTAGGATATGTGTGTGTTTGAAAGATATATATATATATATATATATATATATATATATATATATATATATATATATATATATATATATATATATATATATATATATATATATATATATATATATATATATGAGAGAGAGAGAGAGAGAGAGAGAGAGAGAGAGAGAGAGAGATTACTTTCTTGATTGTGGTCATTATTCACTGAAAAAAAAAATATATATGCAATGAAGTATACCTTCTAATTATCTCTGGATGCAGCTGTTTTGCACAGAAACTCCATCACGTATAATGCTTGGCTGTATGCAGTTACTGAACATTATTGTTTTACTAAGAAACTCGAGTATTTTCGTTCAAGCCGTCAACATGAACAAAGCCCTTAGTACAGATTTGCTGAAGTTATCTGCATTTACATAATCTTAAATTATTATATTTACTCATGTTCCTTACCTTTCGCAACATCAGCTAGTAATATTTTAATTTACACTAAAAATTACGAAAAAGTTTATTTTATTTTATTTTATAAGCATCTTTCCCAATACCGTTTCATTTTGTTCATCTTCGGAGACTGTCCTGGGACGCATTTTTTGTTCAGTTTTCTCCTCTCTAAGGTTTCCATATTTTCTTGACTTAAAAACTTTCTCAATATCTGGATTATAAAAAAATACGGAGAAGATTCTTGGATTGGTGTGTGTTTGTGTGCGTGTATAAATGCATGTTGTGTATGTGTGTTTAATTCACGCTTTGTAAGTGTGGACTAAAAGTCCCTACTTCATAAAAATGCAAATTAAACTCTGATGCAAATATTTCCTAAGTGTTTTCAGAATATTATGCAAGTTGATGTAGAAAAATTATATTTTGCACATATCTAGTTTCAAGACTTTCTTAAACAACCTGTGCACATCCTGATCGTATGGTCATTGCCTGAAGTATGTAAGCCGTCTTTGTGTGGGTCTGTGAAAAAAGTCTCACAGTCTGAAAAGTTTAAGCATTCATACATTAGCCATCTTCTTCCAGCAATAAGAGGGTTTTGTCAGTCGATACTAACTTGCAGAACAAGCTTTGTTAGTATCTGTATAATTATTTGCCGTACTTGGATTATAGACCAAGGGTTCATTCACGTCTTTGAGACCCGGTAATGACACTAGTCGTCTGCTAGCAACCAGTACCTGTCACCTAAATTATTCATGTTGAATTGCAAACATTTATTATTGTGATGAAGAAACAGCAGTGATTTTGTTTCCATTAACCCCAAGTACGATAGCATGATAGCGTAATAAAAATAAAAGTCTTTATTCATGTCAAAAAGAGGAAGAATAAAAAATATATTTGTGTAAGAGATGTAACTGAAGCAGTATTCTCAGCGAATGTCAGGATGAGGAGATAAAAAGGCAATTACATCAAATTGACAACCCTTCTCCATCACTACAGTTTTAAGCGTATATCATCAAGGAGGCTGACCTTGGTGACAACAGCATTGCGATGTAATAAGTCACCATTCATTATTACTGAAGCAAAGTGAAATTTATCTATAATTTTATGAAATGATGATGGCATCCAATTTACAATGGTCTATAACGTATTCATATGTATTATTACAAATGCCCCCCACAAGTATTGGATAGGTACGGCTTTATTTTCATTTAGGTCAGATCCTAAACCAATATGAAGAAAGACGTTTATGCATCCCAGTTGCTATCATGATACCGAATCTATTGTAACTTCTCACATGTAGCAGTTAATTTGAACCTCACTTAACAATAGCGTGGGATATAGAGCGCCTCTCCTTTTAAAATATAAGGATAATCATCAAATCCACATGGAGCGTAGTATGGTATGGACTTAATTAGGGGTATGCAGTTTACTTACATATTGCACGTGTGAGATACACCTAGAATAGAGAATATAGATATTCTGTAGATATACAATAAATTAAGAATAAGTAAACTTGAACAAAGAAATACAGAAGTAGAATTCAGGATAAATACTATATAAGTAAAACTGAAATGAAGGCAAAATGTAAAGGACAAAAACCTCTATAGGGATATTTATACATGCATTATACGTGAATGCATCTGGACGCTTTAAAAAAAAATCCGAGAACGAGGGTAATTGGGTGGGAGATTGAGACGGAAATAATAATAATAATAATAATAATAATGATGATAATAATAATAATAATAATAATAATAATAATAATAATAATAATAATAATAATAATAATATTATTATTATTATTATTATTATTATTATTATTATTATTATTATTTTTATTATTATTATTATTATTATTATTATTATTATCAGTTTGGAGTAGCTCAGTGGCGATAGGAAGGGCAGGTCTGCATCCACCAACATTCTTCGGAACTAATTTTGACACAACCTCCCACTCCCATAAGATGACTTGTGCAACGCTGCTCGTGTATCATTCAAGAATGCCTAACTGTTTTGTTACATGAATAAATGTTTGTTTATCTTAATTCCTGCTTGCTTATCGTCTTTATTTGGGCAATTCTTAAAAGTTTGAGGGTCCGGGTGCAAGAACGTAGACTTACTATGAGTAGGAACGCATACTGCCACAGTGGGTGGGGGGGATTATTTTCTATATCAATATCTATTTGTCGCTGAATGCACAATCTTTCACCTTACCGTTAAACAATATATATGAGTAATATATATATATATATATATATATATATATATATATATATATATATATATATATATATATATATATATATATATATATATATATATATATATATATATATATATAAACTATTCCCATTTACGTCATGGTGTGAGTGAGTCATTCTGTCTTATGATATAATGGTAAATAAGTTTCTAATATACAATCTTGACCCATAGAACCTGCTGGTGACAGAGAAAGGGATAAGGCTGCTTTTGATGTCTTCCACATTTAGCACGAGGGTTTGCCCCTCTCTTTTCATCTCTTACTTCCTTAAATTTCGTGCTTATCCCTCCAATCCTTCCCATCCTTTACCCCCTCTCACCAGTGATGACACCCTGAATAGGGCTAAGAGAGTTCACTCGATGCCGTCACTATTTTTCCCCCACCTGTCCTATCTCATCCTATTCATTCATTCATGTCTTCCACATAGGCCAATATTAGGGAGACTGATTGATTATTAGTGATAACATAGAGTAGGTACAATTACTTGTTCATCCGATTTAGTTGTGGTGATATGTAAAAGAATAATATCACAACATTAACCGGGCGCTAACATATTAGTTTATTACAAACACTAACGCGAATTAGAATAAAAAGAGTTCTACAGAAGCTCTCGAAGTATGGTCAAGAAATTCAAATTCTTGAGGTTGGTTTCTTGGAGTGTAACTGATTAAGGCAATATGCCAAGGATTGAAATAATATCCGTCATTTGCAGAAATGAAAATTGAGCCTTTGTTTTATACCAATTTCTATGGTAGTTATACCATGTTACCACATAAAAGAATTGATTGGATTATTATAATAAAAAGATTCTATTCTGATTAAAGACAGGTGAGGCAAATAATCGTTATACTGTTTCCCATTTATTCTGCCAAGACTCTCATCTTCATTCATCATGATTATTTCACTAAATAGAAAATTGCAAAATAGAGTAGACGAAAATGGCCTTAAAATTCCACACGGTACATCATTAACGCACAAGTTATTGAATTAATACATATATTTGAAGTTTTCTCGTAATCTGTCCAATGCGTTTGGATAAAGATTGGTAATTGTAAATAATAACATCTAGAAATCAAAAGGAAATTATCTTGCGTAAAATCAAAGAAGTACATTAGGATATCATTTAGTAGACTTATTCAGAGGCTGAGACCAGGGTATCTGGTGTTAGAATTTTTATTTTCCGAACTTCTAATATCAAGTACATCACGTCATGAGTGGATCACTATGCCCCTAGCATTGTACTTAAAGTACCGTCCTTCTTGATCTCTTAGAAAAAAATAAAAACTCAGCAATGAAAATTATTCTTGGCTGCTCAGTGAGTGCTAGAATCGTTAGTATGCAACAGGAATGAAAGCTTCTACCTCGCATGCAGCATATCAAACAATCTGTCATAATGTTTGGTGTTAAAGGTCCGATTTCTTAAACATTGTAAACCTGGGATGCCATATTGCTAGTTAGCTAGACACACACAAATGGATTTCATAAACGCATCTGACGCGGTTCTGTGTATGGCTAAGATCCCCCCATGGGGGAACCCTAGCCATACACAGAACCGCGTCAGATGCGTTTATGAAATCCATTTGTGTGTGTCTAGCTAACTAACAATATACTGGGGGATCTTAGCCATACACAGAACCGCGTCAGATGCGTTTACGAAATCTACTTGTGTGTCTAGCTATCTAACAATATGGTATCCTAGGTTTACACTGTTTGAGAAATCGGGCCTGAGTAGCGAAATCAGGATCTCCATCTCCACATGATGATTACTTTCTACAGGACCCAAAATTTTCTCCACTTATCATTAAATCCTTAATAAAAGGTTTCATACGTATAATAGTTACATTCATCCAAAAGTATTTAAAATTAAAATGGCTGAGGCGAGAAAACATAATGTCAGATTATATCATGCTATAGTAAGTCTCCTCATGCATTCAGTCCTTGTCGTAGAGTTAGTGTGGAACTTGGTGGCCGCCGTGGCGTGGTGGTAGAACACGCGAGATTGCTTCATCTGGTCGTCGATTGGAGACCTTCTACGGTCTGAGGTTGGAAAGGGCATTCACTCGTGGTAATGGTCACACACTGCCGAAACTAAAGTCCGTCGAACGATGGCACAGCCCTAGCGATTACTAGAAAAGGGAGTCCATGATGTAAAACAAGATCATCGATCATAGAGTAAGTGTGGAATTTATTTCCCAACTTTACCCTCTGGCCTTGAAGTAACTCAGGTCTTGGGAAAAAAAAAGTGCTTAGAAGCAGTTGAAATATCTAGTAAAAATAATTTTCCAGTACAAGAAGGTCTTGGATGTAAATTTATGAAAAAGTGTTGATTGTCATGAAGTGTGACACTTGCCATTGGATACGTCATTACTGCTGGCAAAAGTTCAGTAATATTTTGTGGCTAAAAAAAATGTACTTTTATTACAAAGATCCCCAAAACTTGTTAACAAAACCCACTTGAAGACAATTTATGAAGACTTCCTTGCCTTTAGAAACTTAGAGTTAAAATTAATATTTTTTCATGGAAGCGCCCTCCCACGTTGGGATAAGTGGTAATGAAAAGGCCAACGAATTAAAAAAAAAATTGACACGTCAACATTTCAATATGTAATCACCTTGACTCTGTTAAGATCGTTTGTTAAAAATGAGATTCAAGAAGATCTGGAACTGTTAGTTAATTCACAAAGGTACAGTAGTTCAATCCTGCAGTGCATATATATATATATATATATATATATATATATATATATATATATATATATATATATATATATATATATATATACATACATACATACATATATATATATATATATATATATATATATATATATATATATATATATATATATATATATATATATATATATATATATATATATATATTTGCTGTATAAGATAACAGACAAATATTGAAGGTGAATGAAGAAAGAGCAGGAAGACTCAAAATGTGTGATATGTAGTCGAGAAAAGAGTAATACTTTCATGCATCATCGAATGTATTAATTTACAACATTTCAGACCAAGTCTGTGTTATTTTGAACTTTGCAAAATATTGATGCGATTCTGACCAGCAGTATCTCATATTAAGTGTATCTCCAGCGCTAAACTGTAAATACATTTACATAACTGTGTTTTGTGAATGTTCTTCGAGTCTTAAATTTTGAACATAAATTATTTGCATGTTAATTGAATTTTGTCAGAGTATTCTTCATTCCAAAGTTAATTAAACATTGCAATATTCTAATTCTTATGACTGAAAGTACCAAAAATGCCCTTTAATGCATATATGTTAGAGTTTACGCTCACATGTCCCCATATAATGCCATAGAACCAAATAGGAATATACGCAAAAAACACAATAATGACAATGAAATTCATTCATACCAATTTATCAATGAAATCCGTAATAAAGGAGATATAGATGAACATCCTAAATACTATTTGATCACATCAGAAGCTCTGGCTAAACAATGACACTTTGTATCTGTTTATAAACAACATACTTGCCATATATATATATATATATATATATATATATATATATATATATATATATATATATATATATATATATATATATATATATATATATATGAAGCCAAAAAAAAAAGGCCCATAAATAAAACACAGGAAGAAGCGAAGATGTACTATATATTACGACTGGACTCCAGTCCTCATTTTGTACCTGAAGAGGACTGGAGTCAAGTCGTAATATATAGTACATCTTCGCTTCTTTTTGTTTTATTTATGGGCCTTTTATTGCTTCATATTGTGCTGTGATATAACAGTTTATTTTGCATATATATATATATATATATATATATATATATATATATATATATATATATATATATATATATATATATATATATATATATATATATCAATAGATAGATAGACAGAGAGATAGATAGATAGATATATGAAGCAAAAAAAGGGCCATAAATATTCAACACCATATAATTTTTTCTCATCAATACTGTTCTCAACTTTTATGGGCCTTTTTTTGCTTCATATTGTGCTGTGATATAACAGTTTATTTTGCATATATATATATATATATATATATATATATATATATATATATATATATATATATATATATATATATATATATCGATAGATAGATAGACAGAGAGATAGATAGATAGATATATGAAGCAAAAAAAGGGGCCATAAATATTCAACACCATATAATTTTTTCTCATCAATACTGTTCTCAACTTTTATGGGCCTTTTTTTGCTTCATATTGTGCTGTGATATAACAGTTTATTTTGCATATATATATATATATATATATATATATATATATATATATATATATATATATATATATATATATATATATATATATATATATATATATATATATATAAAGCTGCTGGAATATCACTTTTTGAACATATCCGTGTTGGCAATCTGTTTTAGTAGACTCTATAGTCATACTCTACGGATGTGCGAATGCATATTTCATCGTGATATGAAATCTGGGAGAACTAGGAAATTCTACAAACGTATACAATCTCCCACCCTGATTACAGCCAAAGTGATGCACAATTAGGGGGTTAGTTAGAGAATTTTAGTCCCAGACTGTGTACCAGATATGGATCAACACATTGCATGGAAGTCGCACGTCATTCCCAGTTAATTGCGATAGTAACCACCACAATATTCCAAGTTCTCTGACTCTAAACTTATTATAGCTACATCAGTTTGCTTATCATAGAACTTTGTATATGGTTTTCTACTGAACTTCCCGATAATGTAAGATAAATAAGTAAATAAATAAATAATAAATAAATAAATATATAAATAAATAAGTATAATTGATCAACAGTAAAACTAGAGCAAAATATTCCACACCATTTCATTTTATCTCATCAATAGTGTTCTCAACTCTTATTCTCGACTATCTCAAAATGATCAACGAAGAAAGTAAGAGGTAGTTGAGTTCGCTTTGTCAGCACCTTCATAAACTTATCTATATAATTGGTACATCGTCTAACTCGGGAGAGGTGACTAAGTGGGGAAAACACTAACCTTTGTCACACTCGCCCCCCCCCCCTATATTTTTGTTCTTATTTAAGGAATAAGTTTTTGATTTATGGAATATTATAAGAGGCCTTATATATATGTCATATAAATGCCAGTGTACAAAAATAATAACCTTTAATAACACTAGCGATACAGCAACAAAAATAATTATGATACTACTACTACTACTACTGTTACTACTACTGCTACTACTACTACTAATAATAATAATAATAATAATAATAATAATAATAATATATTATTATTATTATTATTATTATTATTATTATTATTATTATTATTATCACAATTTTCTTTTAGGATTTGAAGTTTCAGGTGACAAGAGACGAAGATAATGGTCGTTATGATGAATACAGCAATAGAATACTTTGTTATTATTAATATAATATTACATGGCGGGTACTCTGCAACTATGCCATGCAATTTACTGTAATTACTGTCGGTAGTACAAACGCTTGTGTCTGGCTCCTACCCAGAAAGTCCCAAGTAGAGAAGTTCGTAGATGGCTCGTACAAATAGTTTTTTCCAGAGTCATATAGGGGGTAGCATTCCTATCATGTGGTAACTCATTCAGTTTATCAGGTTATATGAGCACCACATCAGATGTGTGAGGTCAGTTGTTGAAGAGCATCCTCTGAATTTAGTACTTCGATAGGGTCTGATATAACCGTCCCCTGTAACGTAAAAAGACAAAATGGTTTGTCCCTTCTTAGGAGTACATTGACTTATTATCGGCAAAAATAATGTTTACTAACGAGGGAAGGAATACATTT
>JAXCGZ010013577.1:62500-72500 GCA_037179515.1 Halocaridina rubra
ATGTATTCTATTAGTTTGCTAAGTACGGTGAAGTTGATAGAGTATTTTTAAGTTTTTTCTTCTGACTTTAGTTCATGTTTCCTGCTGGTTACGTACAACATACGCATGTATGTGTTGAAAATTAGTTTTATTGCACGATATGACGTTCGCCGGATAAAAAGCTCTATCGTGCAGAATACCGTAATTATACGCGAGAGACTACAGTAAGTACAATAGAAATGATCATAAATCGTTACAGTCGTCTTAGTAAGCGATGGAACACATTTGAAAACTGTCCCACAAACACAGCCTTCATCTGCTATTAAAATATAATATTGCATTATTCCTCTGTAGTCTAAACTCAATACACATCCCTTTTAGTACTGACAAAATTTTAAGTCCCTCTCTTCTTTTTTCTCTCTCTCTCTCTCTCATATGCTAAACTTTCAGTAACAAACTGCTAGTCATCTAAGAAGAGAATGGGACAACTATATCTTATATAAGAGAAATCTCGTGTAAATATGGGCAACTGAGAAGCTGATTTTTACTCCAGAACCATATTTTATACTTTAAATTACACACATGCATCCCACCCTCCCCCTCCTCCTCCATACATACATACACATGTTTTATGTATTTTTAAATTGAGAACAAAGAGACTTAACCTGAGTAAGTGGAAATTCTTTTAGGAATATTGAATTTCGGGTGTTCTCGTGGTAATTTTGTTTTTCCAATACTTTGAGCTATAAATATTTTCAATAAAGTGCTCCAGAAAACGGTTGGATAATAAACAGAGGGTAATGAAACGATTCGTTAGCGAATATCCAATCATTTCCTTATTGCGCTTCTACTAGAGAAGATTTTGTTTTATGAGTCAACGAAGGCACCATTGGTAATCATTCCACTGGCTCTCTAGCAGTCACTGAAAAAAGTTCATGGATCCTAATTCCATGAACGAATGGTGCGGTAATATTGATGTTGGCTCTATTCCTGTCCACTTCATGTGGTCTTTTTTCTTCTTCATCATTCCCATGCAACAAACTAAACTACGGCTGCTGATGTTGGGTTTAGAGCAGATGATAGACTTAATGTAAGGAAAGGGGGGGGGGAAGTTTCTTGGTTGCAAGGCTGCAACATTTTGCTTGGACAAGGTAGTAATAACTCAGTCTGAAACCTAAGATAATATATTTCGTCAATGAAATAATTAAATAGAATGAAATTATTAAATATGTTACTTTTTTTCTTCTTCAGAATATAACATCATTTCCTGCATCAAAAAGTTGTTCATAGACAGTATGATTTCTTAACCATGTGCACATAAAGCCTGTTTTGGTGAAGGAAAAATTCTGAATAATTGAATTGGTCTATAGGATAAATTACGCCAAGACGGTTCAGCATCTCTGGTTTAAGGGTTTCTTAACTACATTATAAAAATGGTTACAATATTTAAAGTATAGCGTTCCCTTTAATTAAGAGTAAATAACCTCTCTAAATATTTGTATTATATCGGAGTAATGGCGAGTGAACTCGTGTGAATGTAATCGAGAAAAAGATGTAATGTTCTTCATGTATATATTGTAATATATTTGGAGATTGGGATAGAGATTGTATAGCAAAACTTTGTCCAGTATAATCATATAGAAATGATGTGAATACTGGGCAAATGATTATACCCAAGTTACACCCTGAAAGTTTGACAGAAACAATGAGAGTAATAATAAGTACCGTTATTTCGCCAAGAATACATGAGTCTTCTTACTATATACATACATTGTAAGAGACATAATGTAAAAATATCATAATGACTCAGAATTATTCTAATAAGACATATATGCTTAAAATTTCGTAATATAGAGTAATGTACCATTTTATGGGTCACAATTTGTCATTCGTATACAGACATACTGGAAGTGGAGAATTAACGCTAGATACCCATCCTAAAGCCCCGTGGTGGGATCGAACCCACGGAAGACGCTTCTAGATTCGCGAGCTCTACCAATAAGCTACTTCGTGATATATAATTATGATAATTATACTCTTCCTACAAGAATATCATATCCATACAAACATGGGTTATAAGTACGATGTACTGACCTACTCAAGCATTATACAATGTGTTCTCATTACTTTTTATTTTATTTTATTTTTTTTGAAGATTGTGACACCAGGACAGGCCAAAAAAATTATAAAATAAAACAGCCCTCATCGGGCCTGGGCACGAAGAATACATAAAGTAAAGAGAAACAGAGATGGAGAGTGTAATGACTTGTCAGATGTGATGGGATAATAAAAGATGTGTGATGAATATCCAAGAACATTCAGTGTAGCTGTAGGCATAGAAAAAGAACCGTAACTGAAGGAGGACTTAACATCGAACTGTCCTGGACAGACGTATTTAAGTTCAAAAAACCTTCAGCTGTAGTATCGCGACGGGCGGCTGGTGCCATAAGCCAACCTTCTACATGATTGCTGACGTAACCAAGAACTACATACTCCACTTTTTTCTTTTTGTGGCTGTAAGATAAATTTTTATTTCGATGTAAAAAGAACTTACCGTTTATATAATTACAAGCACATTCGACATGAAATATAAATGATAAATGACAGTCTGCTATTAGTCCAAGTTCCTAAAAGAAGGCATTGCACAAATATAAGTAGACCCTACTGTACTTGCTAGCTCTGTGGGTATGCGATCTAGATAAGCTGTTGATCCAGTTAACATGAATTTGCTTGACTTTATTCTTATTCATTTCTCGTAAATTCGTTCATTACTCTTTCAAATGTGGATTAGAATAAGAGATCCCGATGTTCCTTATTTCTAGAGAAAAGAACTGTGCATCCTCTGCAACTTGGACAAGCATGGCGTTCAGAGCAACAGTTTTCAAATCGTTTAGCAATATATTGAAGAGTATGGAACTGACTACTTAGACCTCAGGAACGCCAAATTTAACCGAAAACTTGAATGATATATTTTTTTTTTCACAAATCGCTTATGATTGCTCAGATAGTTATTAGAGCAGAAATCGTCGATATCCTTCAAAGGATTTGGAGAGAAAGTGTCAGAACATTGGAGAGGTTACATAGGACACGAAGTGATAACTCATTCTTATATAGATTACTATATAATGTGTCAGTGACCTATATTAAAGCAGTTGGTGTAAATAGACCTTTCCTGAAGCCATGATGGATTTTCGAAAACAGACGATTTTTTGAGATGTATTCATGCAATTCTCTCTATTTTTTTTTTTTAATTTGGAGAAGGATAATGAATCTATAATTAATTTGATCCTCACTGTATTCCTATTTGATAGGCAAGCAATTCCTTATTTTCTAGTCTTCTGGGAATACGCATGTAACAACGGAAGTATTAATAATCACATTTATGTAAAATGGTAGTACAGGTAGTGAATCTTTATTATACATTCCTTCTAGCCCAGTGTATACATTACTGAAATAATGTCAGCAGGTTGACTAGAACTTCTAGATTGTCAGATGTTTCGGCTGTTTGACTTTGGTCGACTGTACGCTCTCATAGACCTATTTCCTCAGGCTTGAAAAAGTTATCTTTTTTTTTTTCACATGAGTCTGATGGCTCATTTACTTATATCCTCTGAGCAGAATTCTTTTTACCTAGTACAACGTCTTTTATAATCGCCCATATATGTCATCGTTTCTCGTTCTAGAATCAAGGAATGTTTCTGTCAGTTATTTGTTGTATAGCATGTGGAATGAGAGTCTTAACACGCTTCTTTGATAGTTTACAATGCATCTTGTTTCATTATAATACTGATCTCAATTTGTTTCTGCATATTTCGATTTGACATTTGCCCTTTATATCATCATTCATACACGGAGGAAGAGGACGAAGAATTATCTGTTTCCATCGGGGAAACAAGTATTTAATCTGGACAAGAGGTTTGTGTTTATTTACCTGTATCCCGGCACCGTCAGTTTTCAGAATCTCATTAAATTGCGGGACAAGGGCTAATAAACTATTACAGATATTATTCGGACCGTAATTTTTTAAACAGATTTTCTCTCTCTTTTTTTTGATAGCTGTATCTGGTTTCCTCACATCTTTCCCGACTGATACTAGATTATGATCTGATGAGAACCAGTTTACTTCTTCAGAGAATCAAATGAAATTTGGGTCATTTATTATAATTACATGAAAACGTTGTACTTGTACTTGTTACACGGGTAATTTGGCAATGAGACACACACACACACTCACAGATTAAAAAGTTTATTGTATTTCTATATGAAAGAAGTACTAGGACCTTAAATATCGTCAGGATATAAATGTTGCTCTAGAATTGTTGTATCACCTATTTTAGTAAGTATAATAACGTTTTGGATGAATTTCCTATTGTTAGTTTTAATGACTTCTTGAACGTATCATTTAACACCCTGAATAATTCATGCAAGATACCATGTATATTTCCTTAAGCAGCTATTTTTTTTTTTTCACTTGTCGGTTCACACTCACAGATTAAACTTTCTTGTCTTTCAATCTTTAAAGAAGCAATATACGGTTCTTTTTCTATGCCTACATCACCACCGAATATTCTTGGATATACGTTTCACATCTGACAAGTCGCATCACTCCCCATCTGTTTCTCTTTATGTTTTCTTCGTGCCCAGGCCCGATGAGTGCAGATTGGTTTTCTTTAATTTTGGGCCGGTCCTGGTGTCACAATCATTAAAAAAAAAAAAAAATCTGTGCGCCAACTCTTTCTTGCACTCGTTGATTCACTCTTAAATTAGACTTTTTAGTAAAATGATTACTCATATCCGAGCTGTCGTCGTTCAGGACAGAAAATGTTAATGAATCCACATCAGTAGTAGAGAAAAAGAGTTGGTGGCATGCAGTGAAATAAGTAGTCTTATTCATATAATGTACTAGGAAAACCTGGACTCACCTTGCGATGAGGAAGGGAACTGACGTATGATTGCCTCTTAACGAAATAAATCTAAATAAAAGAGAAGGGTGTCATTGACATCGGTTTTGCACTCAGAGATCAGGAATATCTCTGGTTTGTTTCACTTCTCTTAATTTATGAACCCTCCAGTCTATTAGTAGATAGATATATTAAAAGTTGATTTAGAGACAAAGAGAGGGAGGGTGGAAAGACCTGTCGGATAGAAATACTCTGTGTTGATTAAACGTCAGAATTAAATTTTGTGCTTTTACTTTCTGCACAGATTTTCGAGTTAAAGGTTAAATTTTGTTTTAATTTACATAACACTTAGCTGTTATTGGAATTCGTGTTATATCCTCTAGAAACGTGTAAACTAATGTTATTCCTTTTTTTCTGTCTCTCTCTCTATGCCAATAAAACAGTCTGATAAGCTTTGAAAGAGCTACTTCAGATTCGCACAAACTTTCAGGAATATGTATGCTCTCAAAGATACCGCGAAACCATAAACAGATTTAGAAAGGCTGTCGTATGACTGTTTTTATAATTTCAGTAATATACTTCATCGCTGGCACTGTTCTGTACAAATAAAATTACCCAGTGACCTCGATGCATTTTCTCACTTTATAGGTGTATTCTAACTCAAAGAGATATGAAATATTAACATTCACATACTCATAGGCATGTATGAACTCCCAAAAATACATCAGCACATCACAACCACTATTTCACGCATAACAAACAATATACAACTCACTCCACACCACACGCGACTTTGTGAACTTAAACTCAGTTTAACCCTTTTGTATGTTCTTTATATTGTGTATAATCTCAACGCACCTGTATTTTATACATCTACGTAACACTGAATAGCAGAATTAAGTTATAGTTGATCATAATGTGGATGAAGTGGTTTTATAAGTTCGTAAATCCATAAATAGGAGAGTTAATCCAGCTATTATCCCAGCATCCCTGTAGCAATCTAGACGGACGGGATATAAACTGTCTGTCGTGGTGTTCTCCAGAATAGGGTAACACTGTCGCGACTTGAAAGGGACGGGGGTGTTATGGGTGTTACTGGTTCGTTGATGAGGTTGTTGAGAAGAAGGGTAGGGAGGGAAGAAGAGGAGGAAGGCTAAGAAGGAGGAGCAGCCTGTATTGGGGGAGGTTGAGAAGAAGGAAGAAGAGATGGTTGCCAACTTTGCTGCTCAACCCCGCAGGTGTCACTCATATTTCAGTTCTTTTCCCCAACCTCGATTTCCTAATGCACACACACTGAACGAGTTCGAATCCCTTTAATGACCTCGAAAGTTGAAGCTTTTATTGGTCGTTGGATATGAACACAACATCGCTGTTGTTTCATTCAAAGGTGCAGCATGTTTGCTCCCGAAATGTGGGCATCCCAACATCACTTAAAGATGTATGATGCCACATGGCAAACTTTAACCTAACAGCTCGTGCATTTAATGTACATCAGCCTTCATTTCTTATGTCTTGAATATTATAATGATCAGTGTTCTCCTCTGTCTAGAGTTATATGAACTATTATCATTGAATTCCTATAGATACGTAACCATAAAGTAATGAAATGCATTTGTACATAAACGAATGAATAAATATCCTTCGGCACCTCTTGATGAACAAGTGTCGAAATTGTTTGGCATAATCATCTAAAGTCAAAGGACATTTAGGATAAACCACAGAAGTGACTCATATCTCATATAATTAGAGATGGTTACACTTGCCAGGTATTTTGATAAGAATAAAAATAAGTTCTACACTCAACACATGAGAGTTTTCCCATTTACCGATATTAACAAGTTGAAGAAGTTGCACAGGTTAGTTCACATTAGAATAAAAATGTGTTCGCTCCTTATAAATATGTTTAAAATTCATATTATACATGTGAAAACATATTGTTCAGTGTTCACTTAAGCATATGGTACTTTTTCATATGATTAAGCATTTTGGTAAATCCAGTGGAGAGAGAGAGAGAGAGAGAGAGAGAGAGAGAGAGAGAGAGAGAGAGAGAGAGAGAGAGAGGGTGCGCCTTGGTAAGTTTACCCCCCTTCAACTCTCCCTTTCCCGCCATCAAGTGCGTGTAGTTGCCAAGTATAGTTATTTGCCAACATCGAATCCTGACATTTTGCAACTAAAATACGTTCCTGGACATTTTTAATATATGCAGAAGTGGCGCTATCTTTCTCCTTCAGTCTTACCTCATTTTAAGAGCAGTCGTATTGCGGGTAGAAAAAGTAAGTTCCTGCGTAATAAATAGTTGGAGATGAGTTGCTTTATTTTACCATTCCATAAAAGTTCCTGCAAAGGATTGAGATTTTAATTCCCTTGTTAAGGTGTTTTGCACTTATTTGAACATACATTCACACGAAAATTGGTCCTTGTTTATCTATTACTTTTCTGAACCAATGGCTTCAGAATTCCAAGCTTCGAATACATTCATTATCAGCCCTTGAACTGTTGTGTGCGATCGTGATATGATCAGTTTTACGTCACTGACTCCCTTGTCTACTAAGGGCTAATACGGCGCCTTCTTGGAAAGGACTTTGGTTTTAGGAGGTGTGATCGTTACACTGAATGAGTGCCTTTTCCAGCCTCATGCCGAGGCGGGACGCTACCACTACTCCACGGCCACCCAACTGTTGTGCACGATCATTTACAATTAATTTCCCTATTTTCGTTCCGCAAAGAGTCAAGGTATTTGGCTTTAACTCAGCCATCTCCTTATAAAGGGGGCTATGGTTATTGTATAATAGATAGGTTGAATTAACTTTCTGTTCGTGAGGTAATTGTCTGTGTACTGAAGATATATGTTATTTAGTGATTAAATATTAGAGTCGGCTTTTGTTTGCATTGTGAGTTTTTGATATCTTAGGCGAAACCACCAGAAATTAATATATCATCAAAGAATTTCTTCAGAACACGTTAACTCATGTGTTCTTCTTCTTCTTCTTCTTCTTCTTCTTATTATTATTATTATTATTATTATTATTATTATTATTATTATTATTATTATTATTATTATTACCGAGCGAGGGGAGTGGGAAACTCCTTTGTATTTTCCTTCCCCTTTTGTGTGTGTAAATATATATATATATATATATATATATATATATATATATATATATATATATATATATATATATATATATATATATATATAATAATAATAATAATAATAATTATTATTATTATTATTATTATTATTATTATTATTATTATTATTATTATTATTATTATTATTATTATTCCCCATGAAGGAGGATGGCTAAATACTTCCTCCATGTTCCCCTGTGTGTCGTAAGAGTCGACTAAATGGGAAGGAGTGAGGGGACAGAATTCTTCTGTATTTTCATTCCCATAGAGTCAGAGTATTTTGCCTTGACTCAGCCACTCTCCTTATAAGGGGAAAATGGCTCTTGTATATAGATTGATTATTATTATTATTATTATTATATTATTATTATTATTATTATTATTATTATAATCACCACCGTGAGCGTCAGGAGGGACATCTCGCCTTAATATTTCAATTCCATTCTGCGTCCACCCTTATTCAAATTGGGATTAATAGTGACAAAGCGGCAAAAATTATTATTATTATTATTATTATTATTATTATTATTATTATTATTATTATTATTATTATTATTTATTATTATTCTCTCAAATCTGCTAGCACTGTTAGCATGTGATGAAGCGGTCGGGGTAAACCAGCTGCGGCTGTCGGGTCTCATGCCAAAAGATCTTTGCCCACCTGTGGATGACCGAAACAGGATGGTTTGGGGAGTTGTGGTGACACTTTATCCCCATGAAACTAAGAAGAGTGGTTGAGGTGTGTCTTGGCTTGTGGTGAATGTATATTTGCAAATGGGTTAATCCACTTGATGAAGACCAGAATTTGTTTAGTTTACCAAGTGCTGTTTCTGCTAAACAAAAGCCTCAGGAAGACCTGCACAAAGCATAGGAAATAAGTGAAGCTACATATTGAGCATTCTAAAAAAGAGGTTGGATCATAACCTAGACAAGGCTAAGTTTAATAATTTGATTACTAAATAGAAACTACTATTTTTATAAGTGTCAGGCAAAGTAAAGTGTGTACTAGGGCAAAATTTTAAGGATGTCATGCTAACAGCAGACATAAAGCTATTTGGACAAACACCTCTCATAACCCAAACTCGGGAAAATCTTCATATGAACGATATTTTGCGCCATGTGTTATGACCATTTCCCAATCTCGATTGCATGCTTAAAAACTAGTTAGTCAACACTGCTAAATAAGCTGCAGAAGAATGATCCATCTACAACATTCTGCAACCACCAGCTGTCATCATAGCTGTCATCATATATGGCATGGCATTAGTACAAAAGACCAAATGTGATCAGATGACATTTAGACAGGTGAAATATGCTATTCTGTTTTCGGCCTTGTGACAAAATAACCAGAGTGGAAGAATGAATATTGCATATCAATAGGTAAGCATAAGGAACACAGCATGAGAAAACAGAGTGGAAAAATAAAAACCTTCAGTATAAAGGTATTACTTTTGGCCAAATCATCAGAGTTGAAAAAATATTTGGCATGCTCTGGCAACAAAACTTTCCTGATGATTTTTTTTTTCTACATAGGTGGACGCAGCAAGCTATTAGAGATGCATTAAAAGGCAAGCATTTGTACCATTTGGTATTAAGTCATGTACGATTATAAAGGAGCAGTAAGAAGAACAGACTGAACTTGACTTATCACTGGCAGAAGTAGATACTCGAGTAATACTGTACTACAACTGAAAGTCTTTTGGACTTACATAGGACTGGCCACGACAGGTCTTCCTTCACTTATGGTTCTTTTCCTATGCCTACATCTACACTTAATATTCTGGTGTATTAGTTTCACATCTCTTACTAGCCCTTCATATTTGATAAGTCACAACACTCCCATCACTGTTTCTCTTTTTTTTTTTTTTCCTAGGTGCCCGGGCTTGATGAAGGTAATTTTCTGTGCCCATCCCGGTGCCACACTCATTGACAGTGCACATTATAAAGCTTAAAGCAAAAATAAGCTTATAATTATAACTGGAAATGAC
>JAXCGZ010013578.1:0-5000 GCA_037179515.1 Halocaridina rubra
TGTGACTCCCAATCGGCCTACAAGCCCTATCCTCGCCAAGACCTATCTGTGGCCGTGCTGTGGGAGATATACTATGTCGCCTCGCGGCCGCTCGGGATGCTTCTCTTGTTGTGTCATTTGTTTGGACTCCATCCCACATTGGGCTGACTGGCAACGACACAGCGGATCGTCTTGCCAAGGCGGCCTGTATGCTGGATGGGCATGCTGTGGACGCTGAGCCCTCCCTCCGATGCCTACGTAACATCTGGCTAGTACAGTGGTAACGCACTGGCTTCGCATTCACGAGGTCGAAAGATCGGTCCCCGTCCAAGACCGAGAGTTTAAGCTGTTTACTGGCAGGAACTGCTGTGGGTGGACATCACAGTGGGGGGTTGGGGCTTGTCCTGGCTGACGAATACCCATTGTAAAATGGAAATAAAGTTTATTTATTATTACTCAGCTGGGTTTGCCATGACGGTCCAGCGCAGGGACACGGAGAGGGCCAACAGTGTGTCCATACAGCACCATGATCACTTTCTTCACAGTCGCTACAAGTATCGCAGACGCGGGTTAATGGTGCGGAAAAACAATGTAGTCAGTGCTCGGCTCAGAATGGGGTATCGGCCTTTATGGCAGGTCTCCCAGACTCTAGATATGCCACAGTACACCTCCTGTAAACTATGCGACCATCCTAATGCTAACACTCTTGACCACTATTGTCTTCAGTGCCCCACAGTGAGAGATGTTTTACCACGAGGTCAGAACTTAATACAGATCTGCTCATTTTTACTTAATGATGACAACCTTGATGTTATTCTTGCTCGTTATCCTCACTTTGGTGGCCATTAATTATATTGAATTATACATATATTTTCTGTATGTTGCTGTATAATTCTGTTTGTGCATTCTGCGTTTCTCTGAGCTTTACTTTTGCATATAATGTACTCTGTGCTGCCATACTGTGAGTTGTGTGTTAGTATGCAGCAATGTTTTATCAATATGTACACCTCCCTGTAAACCATGTTCAACTCTTGGTTTTGTATCCATTTGAAGCATTATTTGTATGAACTCGTGTAATGTCTGACGCCTTGGCGCAATAAATTAATAAAATAAAAAATAATCTCTCTCTCTCTCTCTCTCTCTCTCTCTCTCTCTCTCTCTCTCTCTCTCTCTCTCTCTCTCTCTCTCTCTCTCTCTCTCTCTCTCTCTCTCTCTCTCTCTCTCTCTCCTCTCTCTCTCTCTCTCTCCGTCTCTCTCTCCACATGCATACACAGTATACATATATATATATATATATATATATATATATATATATATATATATATATATATATATATATATATATATATATATATATATATATATATATATATATATATATATATATATATATATATATATATATATATATATATATATATATATATATATATATATATATATATATATATATATATATATATATATATATATATATATATATATATATATATATATATATATATATATATATATATATATATATATATATATATATATATATATATATATATATATATATATATATATATATATATATATATATATATATATATGTATATATATATATATATATATATATATATATATATATATATATATATATATATATATATATATATATATAAATATATATATATATATATATATATATATATATATATATATATATATATATATATTATTCCATCTACTTTGGCTGTCTCCCCCAATCGAGGGGTAGCCGACATCAGAAAAAGAAATAATAAGGGGATTACTTTGCTCTATGGGCAATGACGAAGGAGCTAGCAACCGTTCAAATTGCACTCCTGAAGTGCCACAGCCCATCCTCTCTGCTCCTTCAAAACCTGTTTCGCTTCATAACTGCCAACTCATCTACTGCCCCTACCAAAGGGCTACCTCTGTCAGATGCAGTTCCATGGAAACAGCAGATGCCCATTAGGGCTGCGTCACAATCGCTCCCTACTCATTCCTATTCCTAGCACGCTCACATGCTTCCCTCACATCCATCCTCCTATCATTCAGGGCTCTCCTTTCTCCATCCATCCACCAAAGCCTAGGCCTCCCTCTAGCATTTCTCCCATCAACTCTCTCATTCATCACCTTTTTCAGCTGTCTTTCATCATACATCCTTTCCAAATGGCAAAACCATCTCAGAACATTCATATCCACTCGGTCTGCAAATTCTCTCCTCACACCAGTTCTTGCTCTCACCACTTCATTCCTAACCCTGTCCAACCGAGATACACCAATCATACTCTTCAGGCAATTGATCTCAAAAAATTTAGTTTCCGTCTCTCACTTACGTTCATACCACATAACTCTGATCCATACATCACAGTTACCACAACCACTTTCTCATACAAAACTTTTTTAACATTAATTTTCAACTCTCTACTCTTCATCACTCCTTTCAATGCACCCAACACTTTAAAGCCTTCATTCACTCTTTGACACACATCTGCTTCCACTCCAACATTTGCAGCTATAACAGAGCCTAAGTACTTAAAGTGATCAACTTCCTCAAGTGTCTCTCGCTTCAACATAACATTCAATCCAGCACCATCCTCATTTTTTCTACACCTTATAATCATATTCTTTCCCACATTCACTCGCAACTTCTTTCTGTCACACACCATTCTAAATTCTGACACTAACTAACACAGCTTCTCCTCTTAATCTGCCACCACCACAGTATCATCTGCAACAGTAACTGATTCAGCTCCCACTCGCTATCATCCCCATATACCATCCTGAAACCTCGACCACTCACTCGCTCATTCACCTCTCTTACAACTCCATCAATATACAAATTGAAAAGCCATGGTGACATCACACATCCCTGTCTCAGTTCCACACTCACTGGAAACCACTCACTCACTTCATTTCCTACCCCAACACAAGCTCTACTACCCTCATACAAGCTCTTCACTGCAGGCAACAGTTTACCATCAATTCCATATAACCTCAAAACATTCCACATTGCTCTCTATCAACTTTATCATACACCTTCTCAAGATCCAAATATGCAAAATACACATCCTTACCCTTTGCTAATATTTCTCAATTACCTGCCTAACTATAAAAATCTGATCTATGCAACCTCTACCTCTCCTAAAACCACTCTGCACTTCCGCAATCACATTTTCTGTCTTATTTATAATCTTATTAATCAGTATCCTACATACACTTTCCCTACCACACTTAACAATCTTATATCCCTAAAGTTACTGGATTCATACACATCTTCCTTACCTTTGCATAGGGGTAATATACAAGCAATCACCCATTCCACTGGCACCATTGACAACATAAAGAATATATTAAACACTCACTAACCATTCCAATGCAATCGCATCCCCTTCTTTCAACATCTCCGCTCTCACATCATCCTTTCCAGGTGCTTTACCTTCTTTTGCTTCAAACAATGTCCTTTTCACCTCCTCTCTTGTAATCTCTTTTTCATTTTCATCTCATATTACTGGAACTTGAACACCTCCCACTGACACTATAGCTGCCTCTTTATTTTCCTCAACATTCAGCAAGCGCTCAAAATATTATGCTCATCTTTTCCTTGCATCGTTCCCTCTTAACATCTGTCCATTCACATCTTTCACTGCCTTTTCCATCCTCGATCTACTCTTCCTTACTGTCTTCACTTCTTTCCAAAATTTCTTTTTATTCTCCTCATATGACCTACTAAAATCCTGTCCCCACCTAACATTTGCCAACCACTTCTCTTCCTCTACCTTCCGCTTGGTTTCCACATTTTTCTCCCTATATCTTTCATACTTCTCCCTACTTTTACACTGCAGCCATTCCTTAAAAGCCCTCTTTTTCTCTTCCACCCTCATTTTCACCCCTTCATTCCACCACTCATTGCCCTTCCTCATGCCACCTCCAACAAACCTCTTTCCACACACATCACTTGCATGCCCCACAAACCATTCTTTCATCAACCCATATTCCTCCTCTAACTCCCCAACTTTTCTTTCTTTCACCCTGTCATATGCCACTTTCAAGCTGTTCTGATATTTCTGTCTCTTCTTTGACTTTTCAACTCTTCCACCTTCACCATTTCCCTTCTACATCCCCCACTCTATTTAACCACGCTTTACCTACTACCACTTTTGCTTCAACAAAAAAATTATCAAACATCCCAGCAGCCACACCCCCAAATGCATGCACATCTTTCACTTTACCAATCATGCTCTTTGCTACCAACACATAATCCATCAATGCGCTTTCTTTCACACTTCCATTTGCCACTCTCATTCATGTATACTTAGTTATTAACTTCTTTTTGAAAAAACTATTACCTATCAACAACTCTTGCTCCACACACATATCTAACAGTCTCTCGACACTCAATCCCACCTGGTACCACATACTTTCCTTCAACACCTTCTACATCTCCATCACCCACTCTGGCATTCAAGTCACCCAACACAACTACATACTTCCTTATATTCAGACCATCCACACACCTAGTTAACTCATTCCAGAATTCATCCTGCTCTTCCTCACTTCTCTCATCTCCTGTCCCAAACGCACTAACAAAAGCCCAACATGCCCTACATATCCTAGCCCTCACCCACATCAGCCTAGATGACACTTCTTTCCATTTCACTACCTTATTTACCATCCATTCACTCAGCAATAGTGCCACACCTTCTCTCGCTCTCCCTATTTCAACCCCAGACACCCTACCTGCCACATCACCAAATGCCACTTCTCCTTTTCCTTTCGTCTTCGTCTCACACAATGCTAATACATTCATGGTACTCCTAGCAAACATATATCCATTCTCACATCTTTTGCTCTCTATCTTACTACAACCACACACATTTAGACACCCCAATACTAAAGTTTCGGGAGAAGTTATTCTCCCCTCTACTCCCCTTCTTCTTTGACGTCTTGCAGGAGACTAGGGGGGATTCCTAGTCTCCTCTCCCCGTTCACTTTTAGTCGCCTCTTACGAC
>JAXCGZ010013578.1:12500-17500 GCA_037179515.1 Halocaridina rubra
CATTTTCATCTCATATTACTGGAACTAGAACACCTCCCACTGCCACTATAGCTGCCTCTTTATTTTCCTCAACATTCAGCAAGCGCTCAAAATATTATGCTCATCTTTTCCTTGCATCGTTCCCTCTTAACATCTGTCCATTCACATCTTTCACTGCCTTTTCCATCCTCGATCTACTCTTCCTTACTCTCTTCACTTCTTTCCAAAACTTCTTTTTATTCTCCTCATATGACCTACTAAAATCCTGTCCCCACCTAACATTTGCCAACCACTTCTCTTCCTCTACCTTCCGCTTGGTTTCCACATTTTTCTCCCTATATCTTTCATACTTCTCCCTACTTTTACACTGCAGCCATTCCTTAAAAGCCCTCTTTTTCTCTTCCACCCTCATTTTCACCCCTTCATTCCACCACTCATTGCCCTTCCTCATGCCACCTCCAACAAACCTCTTTCCACACACATCACTTGCATGCCCCACAAACCATTCTTTCATCAACCCATATTCCTCCTCTAACTCCCCAACTTCTCTTTCTTTCACCCTGTCATATGCCACTTTCAAGCTGTTCTGATAGTTTTGTCTCTTCTTTGACTTTTCAACTCTTCCACCTTCACCATTTCCCTTCTACATCCCCCACTCTATTTCCCCACTCTTTATCTACTACCACTTTTGCTTCAACAAAAAAATTATCAAACATTCCAGCAGCCACACCCCTAAATGCATGCACATCTTTCACTTTACCAATCATGCTCTTTGCTACCAACACATAATCCATCAATGCTCTTTCTTTCACACTTCCATTTGCCACTTTCATTCATGTATACTTAGTTATTAACTTCTTTTTGAAAAAACTATTACCTATCAACAACTCTTGCTCCACACACATATCTAACAGTCTCTCGACACTCTCATTCCCACCTGGTACCACATACTTTCCTTCAACACCTTTTACATCTCCATCACCCACTCTGGCATTCAAGTCACCCAACACAACTACATACTTCCTTCTATTCAGACCATCCACACACCTAGTTAACTCATTCCAGAATTCATCCTGCTCTTCCTCACTTCTCTCATCTCCTGGCCCAAACGCACTAACAAAAGCCCAACATGCCCTACATATCCTAACCCTCACCCACATCAGCCTAGATGACACTTCTTTCCATTTCACTACCTTATTTACCATCCATTCACTCAGCAATAGTGCCACACCTTCTCTCGCTCTCCCTATTTCAACCCCAGAAACCCTACCTGCCACATCACCAAATGCCACTTCTCCTTTTCCTTTCGTCTTCGTCTCAAACAATGCTAATACATCCATGCTCCTCCTAGCAAACATATATCCATTCTCACATCTTTTGCTCTCTATCTTACTACATTCACACACATTTAGACACCCCAAAACTAGAGTTTCGGGAGAAGTTATTCTCCCCTCTACTCCCCTTCTTCTTTGACGTCTTGCAAGAGACTAGGGGGAGATTCCTAGTCTCCTCTCCCCGTTCACTTTTAGTCGCCTCTTACGACACGCAAGGAATACATCGGGGCTACTCTTTGATGCTGTGCCCGACACCAGAGGGCACAATATATATATATATATATATATATATATATATATATATATATATATAATATATATATATATATATATATATATATATATATATATATATATATATATATATATATATATATATATATATATATATATATATATATATATATATATATATTACAGATTCCCCAACCTCACTCGTGGCTTCATTCCTGCATTTAATTCAACTCCCAATCTCATTCGCGACCAAGACTAACCAAATAAGCCCATTACATATGTGAAAACATGAATCATTTTTTACCCCGACCGGGACTTGAAACTAGGACTTATAATTACTATGTCAATGCGCTACCAACTACACATCAGAAGGTTAAAAGGAATCAGACCTTATAGCTTATACCTGCTATGCTTAGGAATGAACGCGTTCTATCTGAATTCCACTATGCTCATATTACAGATTCCCCATCCTCACTCGTTGCTTTATTTTCGCATTTAATTCAACTCCCAATCTCATTCGGGACCATCAATAACCAAATAAGCACTTTACATATGTGTGTATTAATATTGAACTTGGCGTAGATATCAAGTGAAAACAGAGTGGAAATCCCCTTACTTGGTGAATCCAAACTCCCTTAAAGATGTCTGAAGTCCATGGTACTCCCATGAGGTAGGGGGGTAAAAATGTTTCCTCCCTGTTCCACTGTGCATCGTATCTTGGGGCTTAGCCAGGGGATTGGGAGTCCCCCCCTCTCTATTTGCTTTACGTCAAAAATCGAAGTATTTACAGCGACTCAACCACCCACCTTATAAGTCAGAATATAGCTTTGGTATATAGATGGTTGGATGGATATATATATATATATATATATATATATATATATATATATATATATATATATATATATATATATATATATATATATATATATATATATATATATATATATATACATATATATATATATATATATATATATATATATATATATATATATATATATATATATATATATATATATATATATATATATATATATATATATATATATATATATATATATATATATATATATATATATATATATATATATATATATATATATATATATATATTATCAAATAAGCACATTACATATGTGAAAACATGAGTCATTATTTTTTTTTTTACCCCGACCGGGACTCGAACCTAGGACTTATGATTACTAAGTCAAGGCGCTACCACTACACCACAGAACGTTAAAAGGAATCCAACCTTATAGCTTATATCTGCTATACTTAGGAATGAACGCATTCTAACTGAATGCCACTATATTCATATTACAGATTCCCCAACCTCACTCGTGGCTTCATTTTAGCATTTAATTCAAATCCCAATCTCATTCGGCCATGAAATTATCAAATAAGCACATTACATATGTGAAAACATGAATCATTTTTTACCCCGACCGGGACTCGAACCTAGGACTTATGATTACTAAGTCAAGGCGCTACCACTACACCACAGAAGGTTAAAAGGAATCTAACCTTATAGCTTATATCTGCTATACTTAGGAATGAACGCATTCTAACTGAATGCCACTATGTTCATATTACAGATTCCCCAACCTCACTCGTGGCTTCATTTTAGCATTTAATTCAAATCCCAATCTCATTCGGCCATGAAATTATCAAATAAGCACATTACACATGTGAAAACATGAATCATTTTTTACCCCGACCTGGACTCGAACCTAGGACTTATGATTACTAAGTCAAGGCGCTACCACAACACCACAGAAGGTTAAAAGGAATCCAACCTTATAGCTTATATCTGCTATACCTAGGAATGAACGCATTCTAACTGAATGCCACTATGTTCATATTACAGATTCCCCAACTCACTCGTGGCTTCATTTTAGCATTTAATTCAAATCCCAATCTCATTCGGCCATGAAATTATCAAATAAGCACATTACATATGTGAAAACATGAATCATTTTTTACCCCGACTGGGACTCGAACCTAGGACTTATGATTACTAAGTCAAGGCGCTACCACTACACCACAGAAGGTTAAAAGGAATCCAACCTTATAGCTTATATCTGCTATACTTAGGAATGAACGCATTCTAACTGAATGCCACTATGTTCATATTACAGATTCCCCAACCTCACTCGTGGCTTCATTTTAGCATTTAATTCAAATCCTAATCTCATTCGGCCATGAAATTATCAAATAAGCACATTACATATGTGAAAACTTGAATCATTTTTTTTACCACGACCGGGACTCGAACCTAGGACTTATGATTACTAAGTCAAGGCGCTACCACTCCACCACAGAAGGTTAAAAGGATTCCAACCTTATAGCTTATATCTGCTATACTTAGGAATGAACGCATTCTAATTGAATGCCACTATGTTCATATTACAGATTCCCCAACCTCACTCGTGGCTTCATTTTAGCATTTAATTCAAATCCCAATCTCATTCGGCCATGAAATTATCAAATAAGCACATTACATATGTGAAAACATGAATCATTTTTTACCCTGACCGGGACTCGAACCTAGGACTTATGATTACTAAGTCAAGGCGCTTCATTCCTAAGTATAGCAGATATAAGCTATAAGGTTGGATTCCTTTTAACCTTCTGTGGTGTAGTGGTAGCGCCTTGACTTAGTATTCATAAGTCCTAGGTTTGAGTCCCGGTCGGGGTAAAAAATGATTCATGTTTTCACATATGTAATGTGCTTATTTGATAATTTCATGGCCGAATGAGATTGGGATTTGAATTAAATGCTAAAATGAAGCCACGAGTGAGGTTGGGGAATCTGTAATATGAACATAGTGGCATTCAGTTAGAATGCGTTCATTCCTAAGTATAGCAGATATAAGCTATAAGGTTGGATTCCTTTTAACCTTCTGTGGTGTAGTGGTAGCGCCTTGACTTAGTAATCATAAGTCCTAGGTTCGAGTCCAGGTCGGGGTAAAAAAAATGATTCATGTTTTCACATATGTAATTTGCTAATTTGATAATTTCATGGCCGAATGAGATTGGGATTTGAATTAAATGCTAAAATGAAGCCACGAGTGAGGTTGGGGAATCTGTAATATGAACATAGTGGCATTCAGTTAGAATGCGTTCATTCCTAAGAATAGCAGATATAAGCTATAAGGTTGGATTCCTTTTAACCTTCTGTGGTGTAGTGGTAGCGCCTTGACTTAGTAATCATAAGTCCTAGGTTCGAGTCCAGGTCGGGGTAAAAAAAATGATTCATGTTTTCACATATGTAATGTGCTTATTTGATAATTTCATGGCCGAATGAGATTGGGATTTGAATTAAATGCTAAAATGAAGCCACGAGTGAGGTTGGGGAATCTGTAATATGAACATAGTGGCATTCAGTTAGAATGCGTTCATTCCTAAGTATAGCAGATATAAGCTATAAGGTTGGATTCCTTTTAACCT
>JAXCGZ010013578.1:32500-37500 GCA_037179515.1 Halocaridina rubra
TTGGTGCCCGGTCTCATGAGGACAGTTTTCTTTGCCCGTCCTAGTGCCACATCCATGAAGAAAATATATAAAAGGTGACAGAGAAGATGTCATATAATATTGTTCCATTTGCCTCCTACTCATGTTTCCTGAAATATTACAGAAAATTGTAACTAACCAGGTAATATAGTTTTTTGAAATATACATATCATTATCTTAAAATCACAATGGTTTCAAACTAAAAATTACCTACAGAAACGACAGTGCTAAAAGGTATGAGAATAATTTATGGCAATATAGACAATGCCCAGCAGACGAGTCTAGTGGCGGAATCATTGACATCTCCCACCAGTGCCCTCTCCTAGAGTAGACCCTCTCCCCCATGTCCCTGTGGCCCTTGATCGGCATTGAAATTTCCTTTAGGTAATCCCCCACTGTACCTCGACTCATGGAAAAGAGAGTCCGCTCTTAATGATGCTATGAGTGTGAGGGGGGAGAGAGGTGCTGATATATGAGCGAACATGTATACTATTATGTCTTATATTTGACTAATATATATATATATATATATATATATATATATATATATATATATATATATATATATATATATATATATATATATATATATATATATATATATATATATATATATATATATATATATATATATATATATATATATATATATATATATATATATATATATATATATATATATATATATATATATATATATATATATATATATATATATATATATATATATATAGATATATATATATATATATAATATATATATATATATATATATATATATATATATATATATATATATATATATATATATATATATATATATATATATATATATACATATATATATATATATATATATATATATATATATATATATATATATATATATATATATGATTCATATATATATATATATATATATATATATATATATATATATATATATATATATATATATATATATATAATTTCAATTGTCATATAACTAACCCATGCCTCTCCTATGTAAATAATTAATACTATCAGGTAATTATTGTCAAGATAACGTAAAGCAGTAGTCAGTCGAGAGTCAGCTTCATACCCTGTTAGTTATGCCTCAAGGATCTAGCTCAATTCATAAATGACACGCGAATATGTTCCCATAGCCCTTGACACAGGCATATGGTACCAGACCCTAAATGAAGGCCAGATGTGTCCCAAATTCAATATGTTCTATGCCACACCTCACACTTAGTAACCGCAATCATGTCTCGTCACATCACCTTGCTGGTACTCAATAATAACCAAGGTGTAAATATATATATATATATATATATATATATATATATATATATATATATATATATATATATATATATATATATATATATATATATATATATATATATATATATATATATATATATATATATATATATATATATATATATAAATATACATATATATATATATATGTATATATATATATATATATATATATATATATATATATATATATATATATATATATATATATATATATATATATATATATATATATATATATATATATATATATATATATATATATATATATATATATATATATATATATATATATATATATATATATATATATATATATATATATATATATATATATATATATATATATATATATATATATATATATATATATATATATATATATATATATATATAAATATTTATCTATCTATCTATCTATCTATCTATTTATCTATCTATCTATATATGTATATATATATATATATATATATATATATATATATATATATATATATATATATATATATATATATATATATATATATATATATATATATATATATATATATATATATATATATTTATCTATCTATCTATCTATCTATCTATTTATCTATCTATCTATCTATATATATATATATATATATATATATATATATATATATATATATATATATATATATATGTCAAAAGCCTCAGAGAAGATGACCATACATGAGTAAGATAGGACAGGAGATCACCAGTGGGTCTTGCCTTGCGGAAGCCGTACTGGTGATCGGAGATAAGTGAGTTAGATTCAAGGCGTTTCAAGAAGTGAGCATTGAGCAAAGTTTCGAAAACTTTAGCAATAGAGGAGGTTAGAGCAATAGGTCGGTAGTTAGAAGGAATGGAGCGGTCACCCTTCTTAGAAACAGGTTGAACTAGAGAATGCTTCCAAGATGAAGGATAGATACTGGTTGACAGAATGAGGCAAAAAAAGACGGCAAAGTACAGGAGCCAGTTCATCTGCAAACTCCTTAAGGAACCTTGCAGGGATACCATCGGGACTAGATGCCTTGTTTGTCTTTAGTGAGCGAAGAACCTTATGAACTTTGCGTGAAGAAAGGATAAGGGAGGGCATAGGGTTAGAGAGGGGAAAAGACTGAGGAACAGGTGCGCTGGAATCGTTGATAGAAGAGTTGGCAGAAAAATGAGAGCCAAAGAGAGTGGCTTTGTCAGTGGGAGAGCAAGCTATAGAACCATCAGAACAAATGAGAGGGGGAAAGCTTGAGTTACAGAAGTTTTTGGAGAGGTTTTTGGCTAAGGACCAGAAGCATTTGTCAGTGGGAGAGGAGTTAAGGTCATCAACTTTCCTTCTTATAAAGGAATCCTTAGACCTTCGAATCTGAGCTGTACAGCGATTCCTAGCTATAATAAAAGCAGAGCGAGTTAAACCAGAAGGAGAGGCTTGGTAAGATCGGTGAGCCTGATTCCAAGCCTGGATAGCCATGGAGCAGGCACGGTCAAACCAAGGTTTAGGGGGAGAGAAAGTTTTTGTAGAAGAGGGGATGTACGCCTCCATTCCCGCGGTCATGATCTCGGCAACTTTTACAGCTACCCGATCAGGGTTGCGGGACTGAAAGCAGTAGTCATCCCATGGAAAGTCAAAGAGAAAATTACGCAAATTTTCATATTGAGTTCGCTCGAAGTGCAAAAGGCGGCGTTGAGTAGGTGGGATTGGTGGTGGGGGAGCGAAAATGGAAGAGACAGAGATCAGAGAGTGGTCAGATTTACCAAGAGGGGAAAGCACGGAATAAGAGTAGTTTGAAGGGTTAGAAGTAAAAAAAAGATCAAGAGTGTTAGCAGCATGTTCGTGATGATCAGGAACACGAGTAGGATGTTTGATAATTTGCTCCAGATCGTGAGTAATAGAGAAAGCAAGAGCCTCGCTTCCTCCCGCATCGGTGTGAGAAGAATGAAGCTACTCACTGTGGTGTACATTGAAGTCTCCAATGTAGAGAACTTCGGCATGTGGGTGAGAAGATAGCAAGGACTCATGGAACGAGGAGAGATATTCAAAGAAAGACACAAACTCTGTGGAGTTTGGAGAACAGTAGCAGAAGCAAAGGATGATAGTGGTAGTGGAGAGATAGACTTTTAGCCAGAGAACATCAAAGTCAGGAGATTCAAGGTCCATGAGCCTCACAGTAGGAGTGTTAATGTTGCAGTAAGCACAGACCCCACCTTTGGAACGAAAATGAGTATACAGATTATAGTGGGAGACTTGGAAAGGGTCAGTGGAAGCATGTATAGACAACTGGGTTTCAGATAGGAGGAGGAGGTTAGGGAGGAAAGTGCCCAAGTGTTGTTCCACAGACGAAAGATTAGAGTTCAGCCCACGAATGTTTGAATAGTGAAGAGTGAAAGAAGCAGATCTATTAGGAGGTGCAAGGTTAAGAGCAGAACCATTTCTACCACCAGGCGTGTCTGCCCTCAAGCCAATGGTGGAGTCAACACGATCCTCGGAGATTCTTCGCACCCCACTATGCCAGGTACTGGGGGCCATTAGTTGTGAACCTTCCATAAATAATGACAAAATGTGAGGAAAAGGAAAGTAAAAGAGACAGAGGTGCAGAATGTTGTGACTTGTCAAATGTAATGGAATAGCAAGAGATGTGTAATGAATATGCCAGAATATTCAGTGTAGATGTAGGCATGAGGAAAGAACCGTCCTGAAGGAAGATTCAACCTGGAACTGTCTGGACCAGTCCTGGTTGCATCCTAATACCTTCAGTCGTAGTCTTTCAACGGGCGGCTGGTGCCATGCCCAACCTACTATCCATATATATATATATATATATATATATATATATATATATATATATATATATATATATATATATATATATATATATATATATATATATATATATATATATATATATATATATATATATATATATATATATATATATATATATATATATATATATATATATATATATATATATATATATATATATATATATATATATATATATAGATATATATATAAATATATATATATATATATATATATATATATATATATATATATATATATATATATATATATATATATATATATAAAATATAATATATATATATATATATATATATATATATATATATATATATATATATATATATATATATATATATATATATATATATATATGCAAAATAAACTGTTATATCGCAGCACAATATGAAGCAAAATAAGGCCCATAAATAAAACAGAAAAAGAAGCGAAGATGTACTATATATTACGACTGGACTCCAGTCCTCTTCAGGTACAAATGAATTGATAAATACGTATTTATCAATTCATTTGTACCTGAAGAGGACTGGAGTCCAGTCGTAATATATAGTACATCTTCGCTTCTTTTTGTGTTTTATTTATGGGCCTTTTTTTTCTTCATATATATATATATATATATATATATATATATATATATATATATATATATATATATATATATATATATATATATATATATATATATATATATATATATATATATATATATATATATATATGTATATATATATATATATATATATATATATATATATATATATATATATATATATATATATATATATATATATATATATATATATATATATTTATATATATATATGTATATATATATATATATATATATATATATATA
>JAXCGZ010013578.1:42500-45000 GCA_037179515.1 Halocaridina rubra
GGAAATAGAGCGCGAGATTTGGGTGGAGGCTACAAGTTGATATACAGTGGAGCGGATGAGAGAGGAAGAAATGGAGTGGGTGTGGTGCTAGACCCCCAAGCCAAGAAGGAGCTGGTGGAGGTGGTGAGGAAGAGCAGCAGGATTGTGAGGATCAAGTTGGTATATGGTCAGGAAGCAATAAACGTGATCAGCGCATATGCCCCCCAAGTTGGGTGCGATGACGCAGAGAAGGAAACGTTTTGGCAAGAAATGGATGAAGTACAGAGGGAGGTCCCGCCGGGGGAGAGGTGTGTCGTGGGCGGCGACTTAAACGGGCATATAGGACATGACAACGATGGAGTGAGACGAGTTCATGGAGGCAAAGGTACTGGAGTGAAAAACCAGGAGGGGGAGAGCGTGCTGGAATTTGCCATAGCATTTGACATGGCGATCCTGAACACGTTCTTCATGAAAAACAGCTACCGGACATACAGGAGTGGTCCCAGAGAGAGTCAAATCGACTTCCTCCTGTATCGAAGAGAAAACATCCGAGAAGTGGAAGACTGTAAAGTACTACAAGGAGAGAGTGTGGGAGCGCAGCACAGCCCAGTTGTGGCGAAGCTGGTTGTAAGGACGCGAAGGACCGGAGTCGAGAGGGGAGAACCTAGGATCAAGTGGTGGAAACTCAAGGATGAGGTGGTGCGGCAGGAGTTCAAGAGGAAAGCACTACAAAGGATAGAAGAGGCAGAGGAGGTGGATCAGTGGTGGAAAAGGAACAGTGAAGTGATCAGGAGTACGGCAGAGGAAGTCCTCGGAAAGTCATCTGGAAAGAAACCGAGAAACGGAAAAGAGTCTTGGTGGTGGTCCTCAAATTGCAAAGAGAAGATAGAAAAGAAGAAAGAGATGAAGAAAGCTTACGACAAGGAAAGAACAGAGGAGCGTAAAGCTATGTTGAAAGATGCAAATAAGGAGGCGAAGAGGGCTGTAGCACAGGCGCGTGCAGCAGCACTGCAGGATATGTATGAGAACCTTGAAACAAAGGAGGGACAGAAGAGAATCTATAAGTTAGCAAAAGAAAGGAACAGATCGACAAAGGACCTAACATCAATAAAGCAAATCAAGGATAAGAACGGAAGAGTGCTTACTGACCCCGACATGATTAAAATGCGGTGGAGGGACTACTACGAAGAACTTCTAAATCAGGAAAATCCAAGAATACGAAGAGGTGAAGGAGTGGGAATGGAGGGAGAGGTAGACGCTGTGAGTGAGGCGGAAGTCAGAGAAGCGTTGAAGAAGATGAAAAATGGAAAGTCAGTAGGGCCAGACCAAATTCCTGCAGAGGTATGGAAGAGTTTAGGCGAAGAAGGGATACAGGTGCTGACAAAGTTCCTGAACATGGTGATGAAGGAAGAGACTATCCCGAACGAGTGGAGAGATAGTATAATGGTACCGATTTTCAAAGAAAAGGGAGACATCCAGAGTTGCAACAACTATAGAGGAATTAAGCTAACATCTCACACTATGAAGCTGCTGGAAAGAGTGTTGGATAAAAGGCTGAGGGAGGAGACAGAAGTTTGTAGTGAGCAGTTTGGTTTTATGAAAGGTCGAGGAACAATGGATGCAGTATTCGCAATGAGGCAGACAATGGAAAAATATAGAGATAAGCAAAGAGGGCTGTACATGGCGTTTATTGACCTGGAAAAAGCTTATGATCGGGTCCCGAGAAGCGAGGTGTGGAGGAGTATGATGTCGAAGGGAGTGAAGGAGAAGTATGTCAAGATAGTTCAGGACATATACAGGGAAGCCACAACAAGAGTAAGAAGTACAGTTGGCACTACAGAGCCTTTTCAGGTGAAAGTTGGACTCCATCAGGGATCAGCTCTTAGCCCCTATCTATTTAACCTTCTCATGGATGTGATGGTGGAGGAAGTGACAAAGGAGGCACCATGGAGCATGCTCTTTGCAGACGATATTGTTTTGGTCTCCGAGAGCCGTGAAGAATTGCAAGAGAGGTTGGAGCTATGGAGGGGTTTGCTGAAGGATTACGGACTGAAGGTGAGCAGACAGAAAACGGAGTACCTGGAGTGCAATGTGACACAAGGAGGCGACCTGTTCATGCAAGACAACAAGCTCCCAAAGGCGGACGCCTTCAAATACCTCGGCTCCTACGTAACGAAGGATGGAGACCTAGAGAGAGAGATTGATCATAGGATCCAGGTAGCGTGGAACAGCTGGAAGAGAACATCACGGGTGCTATGTGACAAGAAAATCAGTGCTAGAGTGAAAGGAAAAGTCTACAAGTCAGTTGTGAGACCAGCGTTGCTGTACGGTGCGGAGACGTGGCCGGTGAAAAAGGTTCAAGAAAGGAAGATAGATGTCGCAGAAATGAGAATGCTGAGGTGGATGTGTGGGGTGACGAGGGAGGACAGGATACGAAATGACCAGATCAGAGGTACAGTGAAGGTGGTGGAGGCGTCGGCGAAAGCGCAGGAGAGGAGATTACAGTGGTTCGGTCATGTGA
>JAXCGZ010013578.1:55000-57500 GCA_037179515.1 Halocaridina rubra
AGTGAAAGAAAGAGCATTGATGGATTATGTGTTGGTAGCAAAGAGCATGGTTGGTAGAGTGAAAGATGCTACATGCATTCAGGGGTGTGGCTGCTGGGATGTCTGATCATTTTTTGGTTGAAGCAAAAGTGGTAGTAGCAAAAGAGTGGGGAAATAGAGTGGGGGGATGTAGAAGGGAAATGGTGAAGGTGGAAGAGTTGAAAAAGCCAGAGAAGAGACAGGAATATCAGGACAGGTTGAAAGTGGCATATGACAGGGTGAAAGAAAGAGAAGTTGGAGAGTTAGAGGAGGAATGGGGGTTGATGAAAGAATGTTTTGTGGGACATGCAAGTGATGTGTGTGGAAAGAGGTTTGTTGGAGGTGGCATGAGGAGGGGCAGCGAGTGGTGCAATGAAGGGGTGAAAATGAAGGTGGAAGAGAAAAAGAGGGCTTTTGAGGAATTGGCTGCAGTGTAAAAATAGGGAGAAGTATGAAAGATATAGGGAGAAAAATGTGGAAACCAAGCGGAAGGTAGAGGAAGAGAAAGTGTTTGGCAAATTTTACTTGGGGACAGGATTTTAGTAGGTCATATGAGGAGAATAAAAAGAAGTTTTGGAAAGAAGTGAAGAGAGTAAGGAAGGGTGGATCAAATATGGAAGAGACAGTGAAAGATGTGAATGGACAGATGATAAGGCTGAACGATGCAAGGAAAAGATGGGCAGAATATTTTGAGTGCTTGCTGAATGTTGAGGAAGATTGAGAGGCAGCGATAGTGGCAGTGAGGGGGGGTTCAAGGGCCAATAATTGGAGATGAAAATGAGAGAGAGATTACAAGAGAGGAGGTGAATAGGGCATTGTATGAAGCGAAAGCAGGCAAAGCACTTGGAATGGATGGTGTGAGAGCGGAGATGTTAAAAGAAGGGGATGTGACTGCATTGGATATGGTTAGTGAGCATGTTAAAATATGCTTTATGTTGTCGGTGGTGCCAGTGGAATGGGTGATTGCTTGCATAGTGCCCCTATACGAAGGTAAGGAAGAAGTGTATGAATGCAGTAATTTTAGGGGTATAAGTTTGTGAGTGTGGTAGGAAAAGTGTATGGTAGGATACTAGTTAAAGTAGGATTAGGGATAAGACAGAAAATGTGATCGCAGAAGTGCAGAGTGGTTTTAGAAGTAAAGGTTGTACAGATCAGATTTTCATGGTTAGGCAGTTATGTGAGAAGTATTTAGCATAGGGTAAAGATGTGTATTTTGCATTTTTGGATCTGGAGAAAGCTTATGATGGAGTTGATAGAGAGACAATTTGGAAAGTTATGAGGTTATATGGAATTAATGGTAAACTGTTGCATGCAGTGAAGAGTTTGTATGAGGGCAGTAGAGCTTGTGTTAGGGTAGGGAATGAAGTGAGTGACTGGTTTCCAGTGAGTGTGGGACTGAGACAGGGATGTCTGAAGTCGCAGAGGCTGTTCAATTTATATATTGATGGAGTAGTAAGAGAGGTGAATGAGCGAGTACGTGGTCGAGGTTTGAGATTGGTAGAGGGGATGATAACGAGTGGGAGCTGAATCACTTGCTGTTTGCAGATGATACTGTGGTGGTGGCAGTTTCAGAGGAGAAGCTGTGTCAGTTAGTGTCAGAATTTGGGATGGTGTGTGAGAGAAGGAAGTTGCTGGCGAATGTGGGAAAGAGTAAGGTTATGAGGTGTATAAGAAATGAGTATGGTGTTGGATTTAATGCTATGATGAATGTAGAGACACTTGAGGGAGTTGATCAGTTTAAGTATTTAGGCTCGGTTATTGCTGCAAATGGTGGAGTATAAGCAGATGTGTGTCACAAAGTGAATGAAGGATGTAAAGTGTTGTGAGCGTTGAAAAGAGTGATGAAGAATTGAGGGTTGGAAATGAATGTTAAGAAAGTTTTGTATGAGCAAGTGGCTTTGCAACCTGTGATGTATGGATCAGAGTTATGAGGTATGAGAGTAAGTGAGAGATGGAAACTTAATGTGTTTGTACCCAGGGTAGATATGAATGTTCAGAAATGGTTTGGTCATGTATGTAGAAATGATGGATGATGAAAGACTACTGAAAAAGGTGATGAATGCGAGAGTTGATGGGAGAAATGCTAGAGGGAGGCTTAGGTTTGTGTGGATGGATGGAGTAAGGAAAGCCCTAAATGATAGGTGAATGGATGTGAGGGAAGCAAGTGAGTGTGCTAGGAATAGGAATGAGTAGCTATCGATTGTGACGCAGCTCTGATGGGCATCTGCTGCTACCACGGGGAGCATCTTACAAAAGTAGCTCTATGGTAGGGGCAAGAGGGGAGATGGCAGTTGTGAAGCGACACAGGTCGTGAAAGAGCCAGGAGGATGGGCTGTGGCATTCCAGCAGTGCCATCTGAACGGTCTCTAGCTCCCATGTCATTGCCCAAAGAGCAAAGTAGTCCCCTTATTGCTTTCTTTGTTTTTTTATGTCGGCTACCCCCCAATTAGGGAGAAACAGTCAAGGTAGACAGAAAAAAAAT